>SJYA01001501.1:150997-302945 GCA_006410615.1 Neotragus moschatus
GCATGAGGTGGCCAAAGTACTGGAGTTTCAGCTTTAGCATCATTTCCTCCAAAGAAATCCCAGGGCTGATCTCCTTCAGAATGGACAGGTTGAATCTCCTTGCAGTCCAAGGGACTCTCAAGAGTCTTCTATGATGTGTTTACTTTTCCACAAAACTAAATCTGTTTGAAAATATATTAATTAATGGCTATGTAGATTCCATCATATTCATACTCTACATATGAATATATTCTTGTTGGGAACATTTGTCTCTATTTGATTGGTACAAAAGTAATTGTGGTTTTGCATTGTTGAACTTTCCCATTTGATTGGAATACTCTTAACTGTGATTATATTATACATCATGCACATCTTTATGTTTTTTTGCTAATGACTAATTAGTTGATGTTTATTTTATATTTACTTTAGACTATAAATTTGGTGTTAGACAAAAAGCAAATACAAGCAATATTTTCATTCACGTTCAAAATGGGTCACAAAGCAGGGAGGCAACTCTCAATATCAATGCATTTGGCCCAGGAACTGCTAATGATCATACACAGTAATGATGGTTCAAAAAGTTTTACAAAGGAGATGAGAGCCTCAAGGATGAGGAGCATAGTGGCTGGCCATCAGAAATTGACAACTACCAATTGAAAGAAGTCATCAAAGCTAATCCTCTTACGACAACAGGATAAATTGCCGAAGAACTCAGCATCAACTATTCTAAGGTCATTTGGTATTTGAAGCAAACTGGAAAAGTTAAAAAGCTCATTAAGTGGGTGCCTCATGAGCTGGGCACAAATCAAAAAACTGTTGTTTTGAAGAGTCATCTCTTATACCAAGCAATAACAATGAACTGTTTCTCAATTGGATTGTGACGTACGACAGAGTAGGTTTTATACAACAAATGACGATGACCACCTTAGTGCTTGGACCAAGAAGAAGCTCCAAAGCACTTCCCAAAGCCAAACTTGCACCAAAACAAGGTTATGGTCACTGTTTGGTGATCTGCTGCCCATCTGATCCACTACAGCTTTCTGAATCCTGGCAAAACCATGACATCTCAGAAGTGTGCTCAACAGATCCAGTGAGATGCACTGAAAACCGCAATGCCTGCAGCTAGCATTGGTCAAAGAATGGACCTAATTCATCTCCACAACAATGCCCAACCGCACGTCACACAACCAATGCTTCAAAAGTTGAACAAATTGTGCTAAGAAGTTTTGCCTCATCCACCATATTCACCTGACAGCTCACCAACCAGCTACCACTTCTTCAAGCATCTCCACCACTTTTTGTAGGGAAGATGCTTCCACAACCAGCAGGAGGCAGAAAATGCTTTCCAAGAGTTTATCAAATCCCAAAGCATGGCTTTTTATGCTACAGAAATAAACAAGCATATACCTCATTACCAAAAATGTGTTGATTGTACTTGTTTCTATTTTAATTAATAAAGATGTGTTTGAGTCTAGTTATAATGATTTAAAATTCATGGTCTGAAACCACAGTTACTTTTCCAACAACCTAAGTTATTAAAAAGTTATTTCTTTTTAACTTATTATAAATACTACTCTGATTATTATCTTTCCTAGTAAATTTTCGTGTATATTTTTGATTATTACTTTCTTTAGATAAATTCCTAGAAATTATAATTTCTGTATCAAAAAATGAAACATCAAGGCTTATACATTTATTACTCTAAATTAACTATGAAATCATTTTAGGCATTGCTCCTTAAATTTCTGCAAAAATTATTATCTGATATATGAACAATGGATTAAAAAATTATTTTTTCTTTTGTGCTTCTTTCCCCCAGGATTATTTTCTCATTGTTCAAAAAAGGAGTTGAATTTTAATATAAAATTACATCAAATTGTAAAAGCTTTGGACTGCTCTTTAAATGTTTTTGAAGAGTATTCCTATTTTTTTGATATTTTACAATGTTTGTTGAACTCAATCTTTCAAATGATTCTTCATACTTTGCTATGTAAACAACCCTCTGAGTCTTTCTTGCCTCTTACTTATTTCATCATCTCACTTTCATGTCTTATGGTTGATTTTTACCTCTATGTCTTTGTATTACTTAATGATTTCCCTCAAGTTTAGTACTATTTATTGATTCCTCACTCTAGATTATGCAGATTTAGCTATCTTTCCTCCTTTTGTCTCCATCAAATATGTGTACCCTTTTCCTCATTCTGTCTTCCCACATAATACTGCAATTCTGTGTATGAACAGTCAGTGTTTAAATTACAATAACTATAAAAACTCAAAACACAGCCTCATTAGGTAGTAAACTCTGGTAGTAAACCTATCCTGTGTTGCTGAGTCCCCCAGTCATGTCTGATTCTTTGTGACCCCCTGGACTGCAACACATCAGGCTTCCCTGTCCCTCACCATCTCCTGGAGTTTGCCCAGGTTCATGTCCATTGCATGGGTGATGCCATCGAGCCATCTCATCCTCTGATACCCTGTTCTCCTTCTGCCCTCAGTTTTTCCCAGCATCAGAGACTTTTCCAGTGAGTTGACTGTTTGCGTCAGGTGACCAAAATACTGGAACTTCAGCCTCAGGATCAATCCTTCCAAAGAGTATTCAGGGTTGATTTCCTTTAAGATTGACTGCTTTGATCTCCTTCCTGTCCNCCCAGCATCAGAGACTTTTCCAGTGAGTTGACTGTTTGCGTCAGGTGACCAAAATACTGGAACTTCAGCCTCAGGATCAATCCTTCCAAAGAGTATTCAGGGTTGATTTCCTTTAAGATTGACTGCTTTGATCTCCTTCCTGTCCAAGGGACTCTCAGAAGTCTTCTCCAGCACCACATTTTGAAGGCATCAGTTCTTTGGTGTTCTGTCTTCTTTACAGTCCAGTTCTTACAACCACACACGACCACTGGAGGGACCAAAGCCTTGACTATATGGACCATTTTTAGCAGAGTATTGTCTCTGCTCTGCAACACACTGTCTGTGTTTGTCATAGCTTTCCTGCCAAGAACTAATTGTCTTCTGTTTTCATGGCTGCAGTCATCCACAGTGATTTGAGAGCCCAAGNTTACAACCACACACGACCACTGGAGGGACCAAAGCCTTGACTATATGGACCATTTTTAGCAGAGTATTGTCTCTGCTCTGCAACACACTGTCTGTGTTTGTCATAGCTTTCCTGCCAAGAACTAATTGTCTTCTGTTTTCATGGCTGCAGTCATCCACAGTGATTTGAGAGCCCAAGAAGAGGAAATCACTGCTTCCACCTTTACCCTTCTATTTGCCATCAAGTGCTGGGGCTGGATGCCATGATCTTAATTTTTTTAATATTTAGTTTTAAGCCAGCTTTCTCACTCTCTTCCTTCACCTTCATCAAGAGGTTCTTTAGTTCCTCTTCACTGTCTGCCATTAGAGTGGTATCATCTGCATATTGAAGTTGTTAATATTTCTCCTACCTACCTTGATTCCAGTTTGTAACTTATCTAGTCCAGCATTTCTCATGATGTCCTCTGTATAGATTAAACAAACAGGGTGACAGCAGACAGCCCTGCCGTACTCCTTTCTCAATCCTGAACCAATCAGCTGGTCATACAAGGTTCTTAACTGTTGCCTCTTGAGCCTATGTTTTCATGTGAATTATAATTGTCTTGCTTTATTTATTTATTCAGTATTCTATGTACTAATCGCTAATTCATTGCTTTACTCATTGACAGTTTCTTAGTCTCTTAGCCAGATGTTCAGATATACTAAATAGTTTTTCAGTTTCTTCTCCTTGAAGTCTTTTCTGGGGCCTTATGACCTGATGTATATAATCTGGATCAGTTTAATTCTATGCCTGTTACAAGGCTGTCATCCATCATCTTCTCATAATCCAGGAGACCCCTTTACCTTTCTTCTTTGTTAGATCCCTTGTTTCCTGGATCCAGTGTCTTTCTTTATCTTTGTTTCCATCTCATTTTTGTGAAGCACGTTCTTTTTAAGGAAGAGTCCACAGGACTCTTTGAGACAGTATGCATATCTGTAAATGTCTTCATTCTTTCCTTTCATTTGATTGGTTTTTTAGCAAGTCATAAATTCTGTTTCAGGAATATTTTCCCTTCCAGATCTTGATAGTATTGCTTCATTCCCTTGCAGCTTGGTATGCTGTTGAGAAGCCCAGAGTCATTCTGATTCCTGACTATTTCTATGCAAATATTTATTTCTCTCTCCATCTCCTCTATGTAAGAGTATGTAAGATACTTCTTTTGCCCCAGTAATTATAAAGTCTTATGTGCTGTGTCTTAGGCATGAATGTTTTTATACATTGTGCTAAGACAAGTGGAGTTTTCAGCTTCAAATTTTCAGTTCTGGGCAATTTTCTTGAATTATTTCACTGGTGTTTACTTATTCTTTCTTTTTATTTCTTTTTGTGGTTCAGTCACTCAGTCATGCCCAACTCTTTATGACCGCCTGGACTGCAGTATGCCTAGGCTTCTCTGTCCTTCACCATCTCCTGGAGTTTGCTCAAATTCATGTCCATTGAACCTGTGATGCCATCCAGCCATCTAGCCCTCAGTCTTCCCCTTCTCCTCCTGTCTTCTATTTTTCCCAGCATCAGGGTCTTTTCCAATGAGTCAGCTCTTCACATCAGGTGACCAAAGTATTGGAGCTTCAGCATCAGTCCTTCCAATGAATATTCAGGGTTGATTTCCTTTAGGATTGACTGGTTTNCCAGTCCTGTGGCCACTGCTGAGTTTTCCAAATTTGTTGGCATATTGAATGCAGTACTTTCACAGCATCTTTTAGGATTTGAAATAGCTCAGCTGGAATTCCATCACCTCCACTAGCTTTGTTTGTTATGATGCTTCCTAAGGCCCACTTGACTTCACATTCCAGGATATTTGGCTCTAGATGAGTGATCACACCATCGTGATCATCTGGGTCGTGAAGATGGTTTTTGTACAGTTCTTCTGTGTATTCTTGCCACCCCTTCTTAATATCTTTTGCTTCTTAGATCCATACCATTTCTGTCCTTTATTGAGCCCATCTTTGCATGAAATATTCTCTTGGTATCTCTAATTTTCTTGCAGAAATCTCTAGTCTTTCCCATCAATGCTCCCAAGTAAAACACTCAATAAGTATTTGGAGTTGTGGGGGAAGGAGTTACATGAGAGAGAGTTTAATGACTAAAGTTTTCACTTGGAGAGCCATTTGCAATAGAAATGATAGATATAGTAGGAGTCATGATCCTCAAAGAAGGTATATATAGATAAAGAGCAGAAGGTCCAAGGGAAGAGCAGATTAATAGAGAAAGGATAACATATGTCAACTACTTTCTGTGCACTAGGCATTGGATTAAAAGCTTTATATGTATTATATCTTTTAGTACAGCATCCCCCTGAGGGCAGGCTTTCCCTAAGCAAATGGAAATTCAGAGAACAAGCAATTCATCCCAGGTCCCATGCCCAATAATTGTTGGAACTAGAATATGAACCTAAAGATATTTCCCCTTAGTTTTCTAATTCTGCTCAAATTAATCTCTATTCATAAATTTTGTCTATCTTTTCCAGTAAATCTCTAGTGTATAATTATCAGTTCAGTTCAGTTCAGTCACTCAGTCATGTCTGACTCTTTCCGACCCCATCCATCGCAGCATGCCAGGCCTCCTTGTCCATCACCATCTCCCGGAGTTCACTCAAACTCACGTCCATTGAGTCAGTGATGCCATCCAGCCATCTCATCCTCTGTCGCCCCCTTTTCCTCCTGCCCCTAATCCCTCCCAGCATCAGAGTCTTTTCCAGTGAGTCAACTCTTCACATGAGGTGGCCAAAGTACTGGAGTTTCAGTTTTAGCATCATTCCTTCCAAAGAACACCCAGGGCTGATCTCCTTCAGAATGGACTGGTTGGATCTCTTTGCAGTCCAAGGGACTCTCAAGAGTCTTCTCCAGCACCACAGTTCAAAAGCATCAATTTTTCGGCGCTCTGCCTTCTTCACAGTCTAACTCTCACATCCATACATGACCACTGGAAAAACCATAGCCTTGACTAGACAGACCTTTGTTGGCAAAGTAATGTCTCTGCTTTTGAACATGCTGTCTAGATTGGTCATAACTTTCCTTCCAAGAAGCAAGCGTGTTTTAATTTCATGGCTGCAGTCACCATCTGCAGTGATTTTGGAGCCCAGAAAAATAAAGTCTGACACNGACTAGACTGACTTTTGTTGGCAAAGTAATGTCTCTGCTTTTCAATATGCTATCTAGGTTGGTCATAACTTTTCTTCTAAGCAGTAAGTGTCTTTTAATTTCATGGCGGCAGTCACCATCTGCAGTGATTTTGGAGCCCCAAAACATAAAGTCTGACACAGTTTCCCCGTCTGTTTCCCATAAAGTGATGGGATCAGATGCCATGATCTTCATTTTCTGAATGATAAGCTTTAAGCCAACTTTTTCACTCTCCTTTTTATATTTAAAGTCCTTGTCTGTTGGTTTCAGTATTTGGTTAATGTGTGGGTCTGTTTCTATTTTGTTTGCTTTTCTCCTGCTTATAGTCACATTTTTCACTTTTTATCTCTTAATTTGTTTTATATGTTTTATGGTAGAAAATGAATAAATAAGAACAACAGAGACTGAAGTAAATATTTACTCCAGAAAAGTCACACCGCTTCCTCTCTATGACAGCTAGTCTGAGGTGTTTATTCTTTTTAGTCTGTTTTCCAGTTGAGGTGAATCTGGTTTGATTTTTGTTTCGTTTCAGTTTGCTACTTGTTTGAAATGTTTTGAAAGCAGGATAAAGATTCTCCCTTTATCAGGGCATGTGATCTGTTCTCCAGTGAGTCTAGAGATCTCTCTCTCCCTCTTCCCCCTACCCTGTCCCCATGTTTTAAAGTCCTACACCACTGCTTTGTGCCTTTTCAAGGCCTTACTACTCTCAGCTTTTCTCTGCCCTCTTTCCAAGTCTTGGCTGAAATCTCTTAATCTTCCTGCCCTGTCGCCACCCCTTGGTACCTTGAAAGTTCAATATAAAAGACTTACTGGCCAGGTGTTCTCAAAGGGATCTCTGTCTCTCCTCTCTCCTGCCCTGGAGAGGGGCAGTTTCTGAAGGTAGCCACTCTGTGCACTTAGTTAAGACTCTGAAAAAGAATTGAAAAGCTATACATACTCCTTGGTCTCTTCAGGACTCTTAAGAATCCAGCACAGAGGTCCACAAGAGTTTGGCTTTCCACATACACTGATAGAAATCCCACATCCATGAAGCTTTGCTTCTACTCTGTCTGTTCCCCCATTAGGAAAGTGCCCATGAATCTTCACTCATCTCAGAAAAGCTTACCCTGATCTGCTGTTAGTTCATCCAGATGCCTTTGAATTCTCAGATTTCTGTATGTAAAACACAAAGATGTGGTTTTGTACCTGACCTGGCATATTTTTGGTGTTATGGTGACAATTGTCTGCTTCCACTTTTTATATACTAACTGATACTGTTTAATAAATGTCTTAATCCTTTATATCTTACTTTAGGGGGAAAAAAACAACTTGAAAAACACTTTTTAAAAAATTTTCAATATAGTTTGCTATCTTATTCATTTAAATTATGAAAAGAATCATGATAATTCAGTAAGGAACTAAACCTTAAAAAAATCTATGCAGTATTTTCAATTACAATGATATTGACAGAGAAACTATCAAAGTGAACTGCAGAAATTGTATTTGGAATGAGGAGGTGCTGGCCTACAATAATACTAATTCTGAGTTGAAAGCTAGACACAGACCTGAGATACATTAGAATAAAGTTTCTGCTTTCTAAGAGTAGTGTAGATATAAGCAACACTTGCTTACATGTTTTAGAAAAGCAGATTGAACATCTCATACCACAAATATGTCTCTGGATTCTCCACTTACCTTAACTGACCCATGTTTTAAAAAAACAAATCACACATGCATGCTAGGTTGCTTCNGTTGAAAGCTAGACACAGACCTGAGATACGTTAGAATAAAGTTTCTGCTTTCTAAGAGTAGTGTAGATATAAGCAACACTTGCTTACATGTTTTAGAAAAGCAGATTGAATATCTCATACCACAAATATGTCTCTGGATTCTCCACTTACCTTAACTGACCCATGTTTTAAAAAAACAAATCACACATGCATGCTAGGTTGCTTCAGTCATGTTCAATTCTTTACAGCTCCTTGGACTATAACCCTCCAGACTCCTCCATACATGGGATTCTCCAAGCAAGAATACTGGAGTGGGCTGCCGTGCCCTCCTCCGAGGGATTTTCCCGATCTAGGGATCGAATGCATTGGCAGGCAGGTGCTTTATCACTAGCACCACCTGGGAAGCCCAGTCAAATGCACACATCATGCGTTTGTGCTACCAGGTTGTTGGTTTTTAACATAGTGCTATGCCTTAGCTAAAGATTCCTTAAAGCAAGTGTCTAGCTTAGGCTTTGCTTCTTGAGGAGGTTCTCTCAAGACATCAAAGGGCCTTGGAACTGGCCAAACGTAAGCCAAAAAAGATGGAATTTTTCTGAATACTTATGTCTACTAGAGCTTTAGGGCTTCCCTGGTGGCTCAGAGGTTGAAGCGTCTGCCTGGAATGCGGGAGACCCAGGTTCAATCCCTGGATTGGGAAGATCCCCTGGAGAAGGAAATGGCAACCCACTCCAGTACTCTTGCCTGGAGAATCCCATGGAGGGAGGAGCCTGGTAGGCTACAGTCCATGGGGTCGCAAAGAGTCGGACACGACTGAGCGACTTCACTTCACTTCACTTCAGAGCTTTAAGCTAATAGAGTTTAGAGGGTCTGCAAAAGACATCATAAGGATTCATAGGCTACTTTGTGGTTTATCAGCCATAAAATGCACTGCACTCTTGGAATCTGGAACCCATGGATTCTGGAATTCTGAAATTCATCTTGTGTAAAATCTTTTTTGACTTGGAATCTGTATCCCTGCTGGTCAATGAGTGGTAGAGGGGGAAGAGATTGCACATATTATTTACAGAATCAACAGCACTGTTTCATCATACTGTGATATTGAAATATAGGGTGCAATATATTTAGTAAGCTTCCAGAGACCAAGGACATTGTTTGTTTACTCCTGGAACTTTTTCATCTAACAAAGCCTGCCCAGTAATCACTATTCAGTAAATGTTTGTGGAAGAACTGACTGGATGAATATTATGGAAATATTTTATGTGAATTGAAAATATCACTGGATACATCCAAATTTTAGATTTCCTAGTGCTGGTTGGTTTAATATAGCAGCTTACATTATTTTTACTTAGGGACTAACAGAATTACTTCAGTAGGGTAACAGCTACGCCAACATTAATTTTAAAAATCCAGTTATGCTTTTGTGGTAGATTATAGAAATTTTGCAAAGCTTCAATTATACATTTTCTAAAAAAAGAAGTCTGTAGTTATTAAGATATATTCCCACATAAAAAAGACTGACCATAAAGGTGAGAGTAGAAGCTTCCCTTGGCAGAAAGTCACTGGAATGAGAAGACCAGTGACGGGAGATGAGCACAGAAGGGGTCGGGCACTAGCTGACAGATCAAGGAAACGCCCTTGAAATCCATATCCCATTATTATTCCTACGTTTTTACTCCAAAGCAGACATTAATTTAATTTGGTTTACTACTGTAATCTATTCCTGTTATCTGCTCTCATAAGGGCTGGCTGCCGTAATTCTGCCTTGCCAGTTCTCTACTTCATGACCCACCATGGTGAAAATTTATCTACTACGTTTTTGCAAGTTCATATACTAAATGCCACCTCATTTTCTTTCCCTCACTTTTCTTGCTGTTTTGCTTTATAGGTCATTCACATTACCACTGATCCTTAGAGGGAATAGAATTTTCATAGATCCATCCTTTCAATCCCTAAGGGCACATAGTCAATAGATGAAATGTAATGGAGTTGAAATGGTAGCACCACTATAAAAATAACCAGATAAATACATGTGTAATATTTATGCAGGTAAAACTGAAAACTTAGGCCACAGTCCCAGCACTGGCAGTGACAGAGAACATCAGTGGAGTCACTCTTCCTTTGGGCTATGAGGATTTGGGGCTAGGAGAGGTTGTAAGCAGGAAAAGCTATAAAATTCAGAATGAAGGAGCTAGAATCATAGTGATAAAGCCTCCATGAAAGACCAGAAAGATTCTGTTGCACAGCCAGTGAGAGTGCTCCCCAGCTCTGATTCCAGCCTTGCACCAGCCCAATAAGAGAGGATTTTACTCTCAGTATCAGGATCATTTAAATAACAACTTGTATTTGATGCAAAGCATGGGGTCGGGGTGGGGAGTGGTAGTTTCCTTATTTTTTTTTTTTTTAATTTCAGGTTTAATCAGACAAACATTATAAGCTATTCCAACCTTTCTTGGAGTTAGACCCTCCCAGGGCTTGTTTGCAGCACTGGAACTTCATTAGATCTTGATATTCTTAGAACTTTACTACTAATAATGGCCTTAAGCATAATAACCATGTTTATGACTTCCTTTTGTTCATAAGGCCAAGGAAAGGCCTTAGATTACATTCTCTTGTGTTGTCTGAGAAATTTTCTAAGCGCATTTTTTCCCCTTCCACATATAGGTCAAAGGGCAGGGAAAGCACAATTTGGCTACATATATTCTCATTTAGTACAAAATGACTTAGTATCTTTCATCCTTTTGAAGCTAAAGCTAGTGTCAAACTTTATAGTAATCTTTAAGCTTTTTCATTATATATAAAAATGTTGGTCTAATATATCTTTTTATAAGGATTTGGGGATTATTTAAAATGCTATGCTTTATGATAACATTCTTCAAATGGTTTTTAACTTTTTAAACAGAAATATACAGTCGTTTTCCTATAGCTCACAGTCTATTTTGGAATTAAAGTTTCTAACATGGATTTTTTTTAGAACAAAATAAGTTAAGGGAACATTTTTGTTATCTAAATTTTAAGTTTCCTGTTTCTTTCTCTTTTTTTCTATTTTCAGCTTTCTAAGAAATATGGAGTCCATGTTTGTGGAGAAGGTGGAGAATATGAAACGTTCACTTTGGATTGCCCTCTATTTAAGAAGAAAATAATTGTGTAAGATATCATTTCAGCATTTTCTTTCCCTTCCTCAAATTTAAGTGATGGAATCAACTTAACTTTAAGCTGGAGGCAACTTTTGTTGGGAGAAACAGAACATGTCCTCCAAGTTCACAAACACTCAATTTGTGTAATACCAGTGAAGTCGTCTGAATATCTAAATCAATACCTGACAAGACGAGGCCTTCATAGAAGCCTATAAACTTTTTAGACATTGCACTTTCGTTTACTTGCTGATTATGGCCTGCAGTAAAACTAGTACCTACACACTGACACTTTTATCCTTTCATGAAGTGTGAATTGCCTGTATTATTTATCTTTCATTACAGCTACATTTGATAAACTGCCACATCAGTAGCCTGTGGGTTCCAATAACTCCATCCTCTTTTTCCTTTTTCTTGACTTTAATAACTTATAATGGTTATACTAAACAGTTCTCTTCAATTATTTGGGGTTATTTTTACATATAAACTTCTTAAAAATGAATTCTGTTTATGATGAGTAGTGTGATTTCTTTGCCATAAATTGTTAAAAATTTGTGTAGTAAAAGACAGGGACTTTCTTCAGTTCGTTACATCATTACCCATACTCTTAATTTATGTCACTCTTCTCATATGCTAAGAGAGCATTTTATTTGCTTTTCCTAAGCTCTTTAGTTTCTTGAAAAGATTGTCAGAATTATGCTTGATTTCAGAAACCTCATCTGCTAAAAGATTAGAATCTTGGATCAAATGAACAGGTTCAGTGTTTTCAACACTGAAAGGTGATTTCTTTGTACATACTAATAATGAAGGAAGGAGTGTTCTAAGAAGTAAAGACAACTCGAGGTGAATTTTCTAAAAACAAAACCTTTATTTTCAGAAACATGGCCAAGACCTCAACCTTTGCAATATTTGCCCATTCTTGCTTTTCTTGTTTCTTCTAACTTCTTTCCCATTAATAATCATCAACATAACAATGCATTTGGCAAATATGTACCTGTTACCTATTATGCCTGAAACATTCTACTGGGTACCATGGATGTTGTACATAGTTCCTGTCTCCAAAATGACGGGAGGAAGACACTTCTGCATAGAATTTGACACAAAATGGTAGAGAATAAGAGTAACAAGAAAAATTTCATAAATAGGAGGTATTTCTCCTGACTTCAGTGATTACAAAACAATTCATGATTGAATTGTGCATTAGGTATTGCTTCTATGAAAAAATGCTGTTTTGTTACTCAAGAAGAGCATTTCCATGCTAGGGTGAAATTACAGTATAATGGGAAACTTGCAGTATGCTTACTTATTAATACGGGACTAACAAAATTAGGAAAAAATAAAAAGCACAGTAAGAGAAAAAAGGGCCAAAGAAGAATATTCTTCCTATTTATTTGACAACTTGAGGTCTTGGGGCACCTAGAAGTCTTTATGGAAAACCTAGAGTTATAAGAAATGTACTGCTTTACATTACATAACCAGAGGGTTTGTTTATCATAGTAAATGTTAAACCTGAAAAATGAATCTATCATCTTATCATTTTGTAGATAAGGAAACCTCAACCTAACTGAGACAATGGCACGATGGGAATTAGTTATGATGTTGAAGAGAAGGAAGTCGGGGGAGGTGTATTAGAACCCGTTAGTGCCAAAATGAGCTGTTCAGTTGAACTGGGTAATCATTTGTTGAGGAGAATTATGTGGGTGGAACTCTGCAGGCTGCTGCCTTGCTCTCCAAGAATTCTTTAAGAATGGAGGGGCTAATCAGCAATACTGTAATGTGTACCCCTTAAGAACAGAGGAGGAAGTGCTGAGGATATTTCTTTCTTATCAACTAATCACTAATCTAAATCTGATGCTTAAGCAAATTCTTTGCTTTCTTTTCTTCATATGTTCTGCCTCACCTTAGCTTCACAGCTTTCTTATTTGAATTCTTTTCTCTAGATTGCCTTCCCATTTATCCCTACTTTGCTAAATCCTTCCATTTTTAAAAACTTTGGTAGTTATTGCCCCCGGTGCCTATTTTCATAACTGAACTCTCAGAACATATAGTAGGCACTAATAAACGTTGAATATCATTGAATTAATTTCACTTACTGTTTATTTTTATATATACTATTTCACTTTTATGCATTTCTTTCTTAAGTTATACTTAAGTTATAGTATATAACAGGTTATAGTAGTTGAATGGAAAAAAATATCGCCAAGTATATACAAAGTCTTTCCTTCACTTTAAAATAGAAAATTTCCTTACCATACCTATCTGATAAGCACTGAATGTGATGATATGAGTGAACAAGCATTGCATATTCTAAAACCATTATGTAAATTAAGTTATTTAACTTAGAGATAGTTGTCCTTGTGATAAAATTGAAAGGTAATTTTAGACCAGGTAACTACTTGTTAACAACTGACTGTTAATCATAGTGGATCCTGTAAGTTGGACTTTATTGGGGAGACAAATTTATGCTATTTCCTATTCTATTTGATATAGTAGTGATCTCCCACAATTAGCATACAACTAGTACTCTTGCCTGGAAAATCCCATGGATGGAGGAGCCTGATAGGCTGCAGTCCATGAGGTCGCTGAGTCAGACACGACTGAGCGACTTCACTTTCACTTTTCACTTTCATGCATTGGAGAAGGAAATGGCAACCCACTCAAGTATTCTTGCCTGGAGAATCCCTGGGATGGGGGAGCCTGGTAGGCTGCTGTCTCTGGGGTTGCACAGAGTCGGACATGACTTAAGCGCCTTAGCAGTAGTTGATTATTAGGAGTCCCCTTTTAAATTCCTGATTCAGAATTTTATTGTTAAAAAGGAGATTACATCTAACAGGAGAAAATATGCTTTTTCATGTAAAATTATTTGATTATAATTGGTGATTTAAAAAAAAAAAACACAGATTAACTCTCTTGTATAATGAAGTAATTTAGACAAATGGGGTGGTTCTAGAAGTTTAGACTTCCCTTGTGGCTCAGCTGGTTAAGAATCCACCTGCAATTTGAGAGAGCTGGGTTCGATTCCTGGGTTGGGAAGATCCCCTGGAGAAGGGAGAAGCTACCCACTCCAGTGTCCCTGACCTGGAGAATTCCATGGTCTGTATAGTCCATGGGGTCACAAAGAGTTGGACATGACTGAGTGACTTTCACTTTCACTTGCTAGAAGTGTATTATTAGATATATTAACATTTAAAAATCTTGTAGGAAATACTAGCATACCAGTCTTGGCCTGGAAGTAATTTAGAAAAAATCTTACTAGACCATTTACAATATACATTTCACATCAATTACGATGTGCCTACCCACCTCTAGATACAAATTTTTAGGTCAGAAAATAGTTTTTTTNTCACTTGCTAGAAGTGTATTATTAGATATATTAACATTTAAAAATCTTGTAGGAAATACTAGCATACCAGTCTTGGCCTGGAAGTAATTTAGAAAAAATCTTACTAGACCATTTACAATATACATTTCACATCAATTACGATGTGCCTACCCACCTCTAGATACAAATTTTTAGGTCAGAAAATAGTTTTTTTCTGAGGAGCCTTGATAAAAAGAATTATGGCTTAGTCTTTATGAGAAGATACTTGTAGATACTAAAATAATCAACATATTTTCCTATTGTTTCTTACTTTGAAATATGTATGTATGTATATTGAAAGCAAGAATTGAAACACAAGAAATATAACCAATATTTTGGGGTGGGGGTAGTAAAAACTAAAGTCCCAGTACTGTATTAATGAAAGTGATAATTTTCTTCTTGCTATTGATGAGCACATCTTTAATGTCAATATTTGATACAACCCCACATTTCCATTTGAACTAACAATATTAATATACTACTACTACACAGTTGCAATGTATGGGATGGGTGGATGGATAGAAGAAACAGTGGGAAGGAAGAAGGGATGAAAAGAACTAAATTCGATGATTAAAACACTATGCACTCATTTTCCCCACTCACTCTTTGTTTCTACCTACTCAAGTCAAGACATAACTCAGCCCAGAGCATCCTAATATCACATTTAGCAGTGGGGATGAATCAAGAACTTTACTTATCAACTTTCTCATGTCTCTCCTATATCACTTGGGAAATTAAAATATATGAACTAATTTTCCTTGTATTTAAATTTATATAATTATTTTTATTATGCTAGAGGTGCTATATGATGTTATTGGTATATATGTGTGATTATGTTCATCTATACATATGCAAGTAATATGCATGTATGAAAATGTATATATTCAGATAAAGATAGGTAATTGAAAAATCTGTGTGGATTTTTGATAGTAAATATATTTAATGAAGTTAAACTATACAGTAATTTTTTTATTCAACAAATGAGTGAATGCCTGGCAATATATTCTTCTCTGAGCCAGAGGTGAAATATGGAGGAACAGACAGACAAAGATGAACAAAACAAGGTGCCTCATTGAGAATGAAGACAAGCACAGAAACACATAATTCTAATATAGTAGATGTATTGTGAAAGGGCTGTTGGGTTGCAAAGATCCCTTGGAGGAGGAAATGGCAACCCATTCCAGTATTCTTGCCTGGAAAATCCCATGGACAGAAGAGCCTGGTGGGCTACAGTCCATGGGATCACAAAGGGTCGGACACGACAGAGCAACTGAATGTGTGTGTGCATGCACACACACACACACACAAATGCATGACCAAAGCACAGAAGACAGAAAGCTAGCACTGTGTGAGGATGTCGGGCAAGGCTTCACAGAAATGTGAGAATAAGTGTGAGTGCATGTGTGTGGTTGTGTTTTCCAGGGGAAGTAGGAACCAAGATCATGGCTGAATCTCAAGAGAAAGTATCAGTTTTTTGAAGTGAGAGGGTAGGGCCTGATCTCATACCTTGAGAGGGAATCTGCTTCAGATAAGAGCGACTCAGACCTGGCTCAGGTAACTGCCCTTTTGAGTTGTAACTGGGGATAAGCCGAACATAGCAGTGAAAGGGAATTTCAGATCCAGCTGTTTGCTATAGAGAAATCTCCATTCTGTAAGAGGTCGAGGCTGCACTGACTACTTGTATCAGTAGGGACAGAGGAGGAGGGTAGCCAACTGGAAAGCATTTTTGCTGTACTTCAGTTGTTCTTAATTTGGGGGGTTTCTCTGAGGGTACTCCAGCCGATCCTGTTCTCGGTTTCAGAAGCTGACAGAAACCAGAGACCCTTGAAAGTTGAGTTTTAACTGACAGTTTATGAAAGAAAAGAAGAACAATAGTGACATTATGCTCTTTGAAGCTACAAGTTATTTATTTGATATCTATTATCTATCTTCCAGTTGATTCTGGCTTTTCATAAGAGAATGAAATTCTATTAGTCACATATCCACATATAATGAATTATATGTGGATTTAACAGAATCCATAAAAATCATATTCCTCTTCATTTAGTTCTGTTATATAGTATAGTTAGAATGTTATGTATTTTCTCTGGAAAACGGTCTTGATTCAAATGTAATAATTATACCAATTAAGTGAGTCATATGCTGCCAATCCTCGGTTTCTAGTGGGGATAGCTGGCATGAGAAGGGAGGGCCCGAAACCCTTTCTACTGACACATCATTGGTTTGGGTTAGTCATAGTTTTGTTGTATCCATTTTCAAGGATATCAAGACCAAGCTCCTACATCAGGCATAATTCAGGCTCAGGGTCAGTTTCCAAAGCTGGAAATGGTAACCCCGAGAGATCGGAATTTAACGTAAAAATGAGATCATACACAGGAGTAAGAATTTGAATCNCATGTATGGATGTGAGAGTTGTACTATAAAGAAAGCTGAGCACCGAAGAATTGATGCTTTTGAACTGTGATGATGGAGAAGACTCTTGAGGGTCCCTCGGACTATAAGGAGATCCAACCAGTCCATCCTAAAGGAAATCAATCCTAAATATTCATTGAAAGGAATATGCTGAAGCTGAAACTCCAATACTCTGGCTACCTGATGCAAAGAACTGACTTATTGGAAAAAACCCTGAAGTTGAGAAAGATTGAAGGCAAGAGGAGAATGGGACGATAGAGGATGAGGTGGCTAGATGGCCCCACCAACTCAATAGACATGAATTTGAGTAAACTCTGGGAGGTGGTGAAGGATAAGGAGGCCTGGTGTGCTGCAATCCATGGGGTCACTAAGAGTCGTACACGACTGAGCAACTGAACTGATGAGGCAAGACAGAACCAAGACAGACAAGTATGAAGTAAGTAAGCAGGACAACTTAACTAGGGTCAACAAGGCAGAGAAGCAAGTGGTAAAAAAGCAAGAGGTCTCGCCTTTGCTTTCTTTTTCTCCTCCTCTTGTTCATTATACAGGGAGGCATCTTTTGGTTTAGGTAGTCTGTGAAGACAGGTTAGTACTTTCTTTCATGATCACAGCTCTTTAATGATTTTATTTCTATTGAAATGTGTTACTTTTCTTTTAATGACATAGACCCATTTTAATGTAATTTTTAAAGCACTAACAAGATTCATATTTGATACAAATGTTCATGAATGGTATCGTCAGACTGCTTTCCTCTATCTCTGATTTTCATGTGAAAAGTAAACAGATTTTACCCATGAAAACTTAATATCCTTGATTCTAGTATTTTGAGATTTCTTCTATTGTCACTAAATAATTTTTCATTACAAACACTGATTCAAAATTATTTTATATAAGTGGAAAAGATGCAAAATAAGAATCTATTTTGCTGAACCACAATGGTTAAAATGCTAACAATGTACTAGTATGAACACTGAAACTAGTTCCTGAGGCTTTATAAAGAGATGAGGAATTTCTGCTTTTAGAATTTCAATTAAAATGCAAAAACACGATTTCTTAATAAACAACAATAAAAAGTTATTAGAACTTAATCTTATTTATTTACATAGGTATCTTTGATAAAAGTTGATTTCATTTGCATGTATCCAAATGGTGCCAGCAAGCAGTTCATACTATTTTACCTGAATGTGGTAATTGCTATGTCAGACAGTCAATTTTAATAGCAATGATATTACAATGTGAAGAGTTCATCTAGCGCTTAAAACCATCACCAGTACTGCTTTTGTGAAAGATAATTGAGATTTTGTGTGAAACACTGAATGAATTACCTCTTGAAAATGAAAAGAATAATGAAGATAAAGCCCTATTGTTTAATGGTTAGCCCATACCAACCAAGTTTGTGGAAATGAAATTGAATAGAGCCTTTAAGCTGTAAAACTGTTCAGAGAGCTTTGAGTGAACCTGAAAGTTGAACTGTGTGTCCTTATAAAGATGAAAACCTTCTTGACTTACTCTTGAAAAGTTTAGTTTCCTCTATCTTTTCCCCAATTAAATATTTAATTATTAAAAGTAGATGTTAATCATTAATTGTGAAGTAAATATGTATACAGTAGTATTCCAGTAGAAATAAATGAGGATTTTTGGTCTTTTCTAGTCACTAGTAGGAGTTAGTTTGCCACAAAACAGATTTTGCATAGTATATAAACTAATTATAATTTTTATTTTATTTCAGAGATTCATCAGAAGTAGTCACACATTCAGCTGATGCATTTGCACCTGTGGCTTACCTACGCTTTTTAGAATTGCACTTGGAGGACAAGGCAAGTAATCTAAAATTTGCAGTGCTTTAAAGTGAAAATTGGGATATGTGCATTGTCTCTATATATGTGATTCTATAACAACAAATGAAAGATAAAAAAATTTTTTTTTCAGATCCTTAGTCAATAACTAAGAATTTTTCAAACGTTTATGATTCTGAGAGCTCTATATGATATAAAAGACATTACATTTTTGGAGTTTGTAGTTCATCTGAAAAGGGAATCATATATGCTTTAATCAAGGAGAAGACAGGACAATGTATAACCAAATATTAAATCATCTAGTAAATTTAATAGGTAGGTTGTTGAGCATTTACTGTAGGGGAAAGGTTTGAGGATAAATTGAATACTCATACAAAATTTAAGAGGAGAATGAGAAATTAAAGCTGTTCCAAAAATAAACAAGAGAACAGAAGTACAAATAAAAGATGGAAAAAAAGCAAAAAATATGATAAAGAGTTTTATTTTAAGTATATTGTCAAGATACAGCAGAAAGTTTATTTTTAAATGTTTTGTAAAGTAGTTAAGGTCTAGATTAGACCCTTTGATTAAAAGTTCTGCTCCTTAAGACATAAAGGATTGGGAAAAGGCTTCTGCATCTTTTGTGTTCTATCACCGAGTCTTGATGCAAACCCAGAGTTTTATATATATAATAGATAATCTGAAGAGTCAAGAGATTCAATGATTAGCAAAAGAAGGAGAAAATTGGGAACCCCAGAAATCTCTTAGTTGGGAGGAGTTTCCAAAAGTAGAGAATGATATTTGCTGTCATTTCTCTAGAAAAATTAAGATAGATGGAGTTGAAAATAGATCATTGAATTGGGCTGGAAGGAGGCTATTTCAGTGACCTTTTACCCAAAAGCTGGTAACCCTGGAGACAATGAAGCTAAACTATCCAGACTTCTTTCAGATCTGCTGAAAGGAGCTTCTTATTTCTAGGTCTCTGCTACTTTTGCTTCCATGTGCATACACAAAAAAATCCAAACCACCAAATTCTGGTTTAGATACATTGGCCGTTATACATGCAGCTCTACCTAGATAGCTCATTATTCACACTGTTTGGATATTTCCTTAGTCTTCGCTGACCATTTGCCCTCTTTGGGAAAACAATGTTACTTCTTTGAGGTACTATACTCATTGACACTGAATAAATATGGTGTGTTTCCTTTGTTTTTTTTCAGGTGTCCCCAGTACCTGACAACTGCAGAACATCTAATTATATACATAACTCTTAAAAAACATTTTTGTTACTAACCTGCTATTTCTATTTAATTTTGAAAATTACATAGCATTGGCCTAATTATTCTGTGCCACTTTTTCTCATTACCTTTTTTTTAATTCTTAGAAATATGTACTTTATCAGAAATTAATAGAACCATTGATTGGTTAACACATCCTGTGCATCATCTCTGGTGGATTTTTCTTTTCCTTTTTACTTCATCTGCAGTCCTCATTTCTTAACATTTCTTTGCCTTTATCACCCTGGTTTATTATCTTTTTCTTGTTCCTGCTCTCATCTCAGCCATTGATATCATGATGCAAAGGCGTTTGAAAGATGTAAAGGCAATCACTATATTTAGTTAATCACATTTACTGGTGTCATCATTTTTGTTTTGAATATATTCATTGCTTCAACATTACTGGACTATCAGGAAGAATACCATTAGCTCTTATTGGTTATTTTATAACTGATTAAAAACATGCAGTTTTTCAGCATTACCTATGTTGACTTCAGGCTGTTTTTTGAATTCACAGAAAAATTGAGCAGAAGGCACAGAGAATCCTCACACGTGCACAGTGCCCCCCAACTATCAACATCCCCCACCACAACAGTACATTTGTTACAATCAAGGGATTTACACTGACACATCATTATCACCCAAAGTCCACAGACAATTCACTTGATATTGCACATTCTATGGATGACATGTATCCAACATTATACACGTCATACTGAGTATGTCCACTGCCCTAAAATATCCTCTGTGCCCCACTTTTCATCACTTACTTCCTCCATCCCCTGGCAACCACTGATCTTTTCAATTATCTCCATAGTTTTGCTTTTTCCAGAAGGTCATATAGTTAGAATAATACAGTATGTTGCCATTTTTAGATTGGCTTCTATCCCTTAGTAATATACATTTAAGGTTTCTGTGTGTCTTTTCATAAGTTTTTAAATGCTTAATAGTATTCTATTATCTGGACATACCATGATGTATTTATCCATTCACCTACTTAAGAACATCTTGGTTGCTTCCAAGTTTTGGCAATTGTGAATAAAGCTGCTATAAAACACCCATGTGCAAGTTTTTGTATGGACATAACTTTTCAACTCTTTGGGGTAAATGCCAGGGAATATGATTGCTGGATTATATGATAAAAGTATATTTAATTTCACCAGAAGCCATCCAACTGTCTTCCAAAGTGTCTGTACCATTTTGCATTCTCACCAGCAGTGAATGAGATTCACTATTCTCTATGCCTAGTCCCTCTGTTCACTATTTGCATTCCTCTGCATCCTTGTCAGCTTTTGATATTGTCACTGTTTTGGGCTTTTGTCATTTTAATAGGTATGTAATAGTTTCTCATTGCTGTTTTAATTTGGATTTCCCTGATAACATATGATGTGGAACATCTTTTCATATATTTTATTTGCTATCTCTATATTATATTTGGTGAGATGTCTGCTTGGATCTTCTGCCCATTTTTTATTTGAACTCTGTTTTCTTATTATTGAGATTTAAGAATTTTCTGTATGTTCTAGAAAGCTGATAGTTCTTTATCAGCTATGTCTTTTTCAAATATTTTCTTGCAATCTATGGCTTGTCTTCTCATTCTTTGCCAGTAACTTTGCCAAAGCAGAAGTTTTAAATTTTAATGAAGCCCAGGTTATTATTTCTTTCATCAATTATGTCTTTGGTATTATATATAAAAGTCATCACCAAACGCAAGATCATCTAGATTTTCTCTTATTTTATCTTCTGTGATTTTTATACTTTTGCATTTTACATTTGGGTCTGTTATTCATTTTGACTTAATTTTTGTAAAGGGCTATAAGGTTTGGGTCTGGATTCATTTTTTTTTATGTGTGGATATCTGGTGGTTCTGGCATCATCTGTTGAAAAGACTGTATTTTCTCCTTTATAGTTCCTTGCTCCTTTGTCAAAGATCAGTTGACTATATTTGTGTAGACCTATTTCTCAGCTCTCTATCTGTTCCATTGATTTGTTTGTCTATTCTTTTGCCAATACCACAGTGTCTTAATTACTATAACTTTGTAGTGTATCTTAAAGTCAGATAATGTCAGGCTCTGACTTTGTTCTTCTCTTTCAATATTGTATTGACTATTCTAAGCCTTTTACATTTCCCTTTAAGCAGTAGAGTCCATTTTTTATATCTACAAAATAACTTGGTAAGATTTTGAATGGAATAACATTGAATCTATACATCAAGTTGGAAAGAACTGACATCTTAATAGTATTGAATCTTACTGTCCATGACGGTGGGGTATCTGTTTATTTTATTCTTCTTTGATTTCTTTCATCAGAGTTTTATGTATATATGTATATATGCTTGAATATCCTTTTTATTTTCATCATTCTAACCTAATATGTTAAATATTGCCTCCTTTCAACTTTTTTTTTTTTGCATATGACAAATATCGAGGTAGCATTCTTAGTGTGAATCAAGTAAGAAAGAAGTAAGAGTTCCTTTTCCAGAAATTATATTATGTATCAATGGCTTGAGTAAAGCACTGGCCAAGTCACCAGTTCTACCCCTGAGCTCACTCAGGTAGTAGAGAAGGGGATTTTATAGAACAAAAATAAAGTGTCATTAACAAAGGAAAGATGATTAAATGCTGGAGGGCAAAAATGACAGATATGGGACTTCCCTGGCAATCCAGTGTTTAAGACTCTGGGCTTCAAGTGCAGGGAATGAAGGTTTGATCCCTACTCATTAGAAGATCCCACATGTCACACAGCATGGCCCCCAAAAAATGACAGATACATTTACACATGTTTTATCAAAATCACATTGTCATTTCAAATTCATATTAGCAAATTAATTAACACTCTACCTCAAAGTACTCTTGTCTGGAAAATCCCATGGACAGAAAAGCCTGGTAGGCTGCAGTCCATGGGGTCGCAAAGAGTCGGACACGACCAAGCGACTTCACTTTTGACTTTTCACTTTCATGCATTGGAGAAGGAAATGACAACCCACTCCAGTATTCTTGCCTAGAGAATCCCAGGGATTGGGGAGCCTGGTGGGCTGCCATCTATGGGGTCGCACAGAGTCGGACACGACTGAAGCGACTTAGCAGCAGCAGCAGCAGCTACCTCAAATAATAGTGAGACTGTGAATGTATACCTTGAATACCACTCTGAAAATCTGTATCTGTTCCCAAAATGTCTTTAGATTCTATACACTTTATAACATATTTTCAGTCTAGCTTTGTCAGTTGCTTTGATGAATTGCTGTTAGTCTCTTTCTGAGATTTTATCTTGTCCTACTAGTTTACTTTTTACCTCTATATAGATAATTCTCAAGGCACTCTCTTTCTGGTCTTTAAATTAATATCTGTTTTTGCTCCTTAACTCTACATCCCTATTTCTGACTGGCTGCTGGACATGACTGCAAAAAAGGATCAAGCTCATTATGTACCAACTTTCAACTCATTTTCCCCTCCAAGTGCACCGTTTCTTTTCATTATTTAGCACTACTGTTTTCCACCTAGTAACTCAGGCACACAGAAAAATGAATCATCTATCAGAGCTATCTCTCCTTTACCATAAACATTCAGTTGATTATCTAATTCCTTGTAAACTAGTTTTAATGTCACAAACACTATTCCATCTCCATGCCCTTCTCTCCAGCTAAAGTTGTATCTTGCTCAAACTTTTAGACAAGATAAAACTTAAGTGGATTCATTGCTTTTATTCTCCCCACATTCTACTCCACTGCCATGTTAGATTTTTCTTTCTAGTTTTTGTTTCTCCACACAAACATCCATAATGGTGCCCTATTGTTTTCTTAATAAATAAGATGTTTAGCCATGAATTGAGGGCCACCTCACATGTTGCCGCAAGGAGATCCAACCAGTTCATTCTGAAGGAGATCAGCCCTGGGATTTCTTTGGAAGGAATGATGCTAAAGCTGAAGCTCCAGTACTTTGGCCACCTCACGCGAAGAGTTGACTCATTGGAAAAGACTCTGATGCTCGGAGGGATTGGGGGCAGGAGGAGAAGGGGACGACAGAGGATGAGATGGCTGGATGGCATCACTGATTCGATGGGTGTGAAACTGAGTGAACTCCGGGAGTTGGTGATGGACAGGGAGGCCTGGCGTGCTGCGATTCATGGGGTCGCAAAGAGTCGGACACGACTGAGCAACTGAACTGAACTGACACATGTTGCCATAACAATTTTTTTCATCTTGTTCCCAGGATTCTACCACATGTACCTTTGCTCTGGTAATACAGAACCATTGAATAAATGTCCTACCAGGCCTTCTGCTTCCTCCTCCCTTGCCTTTCATTATTCTATTTTACCTATCTTACTTGCTTCTTGCCTTTCTTTAAAGGTGTACATCTTGTCCATGATATAAGACTGACATAGACTAAACCATACCAGATAAACTGCCCTAACACTTTGTTTTGTCCTTTCTTGTGATAATTAACTTAAGCAGCTTATGGTTTAGATGTTTACAAGCTTACTATTTCTCAGTTCAGTTCAGTTCAGTCACTGAGTCCTGTCTTACTCTTTGTGACCCCATGAATAGCAGCACACCAGGCCTTTCTGTCCATCACCAACTCTCGGAGTCCACTCAACTCACGTCCATCCAGTCGGTGATGCCATCCAGCCATCTCATCCTCTGTCGTCCCCTTTTCCTCCTGCCCCAATCGCTCCAGCATCAGAGTCTTTTCCAATGAGTCAACTCTTCGCATGAGGTAGCCAAAGTTCTGGAGTTTCAGCTTTAGCATCATTCCAAAGAACACCTAGGACTATCTCCTTTAGAATGGACTGGTTGGCTCTCATTGCAGTCCAAGGGACTCTCAAGAGTCTTCTCCAACACCACAGTTCAAAAGCATCAATTCTTTGACACTCAGCTTTCTTCACAGTCCAACTCTCACATCCATACATGAATACTACAAAACCGTAGCCTTGACTAGATGGACCTTTGCTGGCAAAGTAATATCTCTGCTTTTTAATATGCTGTCAAGGTTGGTCATAACTTTCCTTCCAAGGAGTAAGTATCTTTTAATTTCATGGCTGCAATCACCATCTGCAGTGATTTCGGAGCCTAAAAAAATAAAGTCTGACACTGTTTCCACTGTTTCCCCATCTATTTCNTCCACCTAGCCGCAGCCCCTGGCCTCGGGCGCTGGACACCGCTTCTGGTCTCAGGCATAGGGTGGCTCCTCCCAGCTGCCGCCCCTGACCTCGGACGTGGGGTGTCTCCCCACTGCCCATCTCCTCTTACTTTTCAAATATACATTCTGAGATCCTCTTCATTATTCCTAAAATGCTTTATGTTCTAGATGTTCCTTTCATGAAAATGTCCTGGTTGTGAACAATCTTTTTTGTTTACCTGGAAATATTTTTACTTTGTTCTCGTTTTAACAAGATANACTGCCCATCTCCTCTTACTTTTCAAATATACATTCTGAGATCCTCTTCATTATTCCTTAAATGCTTTATGTTCTAGATGTTCCTTTCATGAAAATGTCCTGGTGGTGAACAATCTTTTTTGTTTACCTGGAAATATTTTTACTTTGTTCTCATTTTAACAAGATAGCTTTAAGCTTTAGTCCATACATGGTTCTAGGTTGACAGTTTATTTCTCAGTATTTGATGATATAATTCTCCTGTTTCTGGCTCATGTACTATTATTGAAAAATGTTTAATTCTCAGTTTCTTTTAGGGAATCTGTCTTTTCTTTCTGATTGTTCTTTATTTTTGATATTTTACAGTGTAATTACAATGTACTTTATAAAAAGAAGATCCTACTTGGTTCATTGTGTCTCTTTATCTGTATATTTTAATTCATAATCAATTCTTTAAAATTTTCAGCCATTTTCTTTTTTACTTTACAATATTGTTTTGGTTTTCCATACATCAACATGAATCCACCATGGTGTACACATGGTCCCCATCCTGAACCCCCCTCCTACCTCCCTCAGCCATTTTCAGTTAATTGCTTCTTTTTCATTTTCTCAAGTCTTTTTTTGGGATTCCCACACTTACTAGGTTTCAGTCTGTCTTACATTTCTCTTTTTTTGGTGTGGTAAAATATATAACAAAATTTACCATTTTAACCATTTTTAAGGATCGTTCAGTAGCATTAAATCCTTGAACACTGTTGTGAATAGATTTTCATCATTCATTCCCAAACTATTCTATCTTCTCAAACTGAAACTATATTCATTAAATATCTCATCATTTGCCCTCCACCCAGTCCCTTACAACCACCATTCTACTTTTTATTTCTATGAATTTAACTTCACTAGATTCCTTATATAAGTGGAGTCATTTCAGTGTTTGTCCTTTTGTGATTGGTTTATTTTACTTAGCATAATGTCTTCAGAATTCAACCATGTTATAGCTTGTGTCAGAATTTCCTTACCTTTTGTAAAAATTAATTATAGTAAAATACATATAACATTAAATTTACTGGCTTAATCATTTTTTAAATGTGCAATTCTATAGTATTAACTACATTCATATTTTTGTATGGCCAATCTCCAGAACTTTTTTCATCCTATAAAACTGAGACTATCCCTTTCTCTGAACTGTTTCTATTCACAACACTTCTGAAACCATTTATGTGGGATTTTTCCCTCATACCAATAGATTCTCCAACTTTTGAGACACTGAGCCTAGAGTTTCCATGACTCACACCTGCCTTGATTTCAATAATTAGGTAGAATGGCTTAGAGAACACAGGAAAGTATTTTACCTGCTATTTCCAGTTTAATATAAAGAATACAACTGAGGAACAGCCAAATGGAAGAGAAAGATGAATAACACAAGTTGTGAAGGAAGAGGCATGGAGCTTCCATGCCCTTTCCAAGCACACTACCCTCCCAGACCTCCGTGTCTTCAACTCAGAAGCTCTCTGGATTCCGTTCTTGAGATTGTTGAGGGGGCTTCTATGGAGATTATTTAGTGATATGCTTGATCAAATCATTGACTACTTGTGACTAGCTGCCTATGGGCCTTTTGTCATCTCATTAGCATAAAGAAGACACTCTTATCACTTAGGAGATTCCACATAGCTTTAGGAGCTATGTGTCAGGAATAAGGCACAAACGCAAACTAGTTCTTATTGTATCACACACCATTTACTTTCTGTCTCTAAATTTGTCCGCTGTAGATACCCTCATATAAGTGGAATCATATAGTATTTGTCTTTTTGTGATTGACTTACGTTACTTAACATAATGTCCTCAAGATTCATCCAGCTGTAGTGTGTGGCAGAACTTCCTTTCTAAGGCTGAATATTCCATTGTATGTATATGGACATTTTGTTTATCGTTCATCCATTGATGGACACTTGATTTGCTTCTGTTTTGAATAATGCTGCTGTGAATGTGGGTATACAAGTATCTGTTAAGATCTCTGCCTCTCAAGCATTAAATGTAGCACTCTGATGTTCAGCTCCCAACCTAATCTTAGAACTAGTTGAGACATTTGCTCTCAAGCCACTTCATGTGTTTCTTACTGCTCACTGCTCCTGTTTTTCCTCATTCTAGGTATTTGGAGTTTATTTAGTTATGGTTCTTCGAGATTCTTCTCACTTTTACCAAGCCCAGCAATGCATGAAAGTTGCTAGTTGTAACCTAGCAATTTTATTTGGATAACATTGCTAGGTAACCTATCTGTGTTATTTGAATAGGAATGCTGTTCAAGATACTACTTTCGTATATTGACAGAAGTAGTGTCTGTTAAATGTTAAGCTTGAAACATGTATGAAAATGTATTTTCTCTTTCTGGAGCAGAGTCATTTTCATCGTTCTTCGTAAAGATGTGTACATATATGTGTTTTTGGTGTTTTTAATTTTCAAGATACTTTGAGTGTTAAATAATGTTCGTGGGTGGGTGATGGGGATCAGCCTGAATCTTATAACCTCATTTGTTCACTCTTAGTTGTTTTTCCAATGTAAGTAAATTATTAATTAAAAATGTTAAATATTTTAAATAAGATCTTTTAGTTACTTAATACCTACCAGCTGTGAAATACCTTTAATACTATATAATATATCTGTTCACTTCAGTCGCTCAGTCATGTCCAACTCTTTGTGACCCCATTAACCACAGCACACCAGGCCTCCCTGTCCATCACCAACTCCTGGAGTCCACCCAAACCCATGTCCATTGAGTCGGTGATGCCATCCAACCATCTCATCCTCTGTCATCCCCTTCTCCTGCCCTCAATCTTTCACAGCATCAGGGTTCTTTTCAAATGATTCAGCTCTTCCCATCAGGTGGCTAAATATTGGAATTTCANCTCCCTGTCCATCACCAACTCCTGGAGTCCACCCAAACCCATGTCCATTGAGTCGGTGATGCCATCCAACCATCTCATCCTCTGTCATCCCCTTCTCCTGCCCTCAATCTTTCACAGCATCAGGGTTCTTTTCAAATGATTCAGCTCTTCCCATCAGGTGGCTAAATATTGGAATTTCAGTTCAACATCAGTCCTTCCAATGAATACGCAGGACTGATATCCTTTAGGATGGACTGGCTGGATCTCCTTGTAGTTGAAGTGACTCTCAAGAGTCTTTTCCAACACCACAGTTCAAAAGCATCAATTCTTCTGCACTTAGCTTTCTTTATAGTCCAACTCTCACATCCATACACGACCACTGGAAAACCATAGACTTGACTAAAGGGACCTTTGTTGACAAAGTAATGTCTTTGCTTTTTAATATGCTGTCTAGGTTGGTCATAACTTTCCTTCCTTTTAATTTCATGGCTGCAATCACCACCTGCAGTGATTTTTGGAGCCCAGAAAAATAAAATCTGCCACTGTTTCTGCTGTTTCCCCATCTATTATTTCCCATGAATTGATGGGACTGGATGCCATGATCTTACTTTTCTGAATGTTGAGCTTTAAGCCAACTTTTTCACTCTCCTCTTTCACTTTCATCAAGAGGCTCTTTAGTTCTTCTTCTTCTTTACTTTCTGCCATAATTATGGTGTCATCTGGATATCTGAGGTTATTTATATTTCTCCCAGCAATCTTGATTCCAGCCCCTGAGAATAGGTGTAAAACTGTCATAGATTTACACTGAATTTTTCTCTTGCCGTGCTTACTGAGTAAACTTACTTAAAGAGCACTGTGACAGTCAAGAGTTTTACCAAGGAAGATGTTCAGATAAATATCTAATCAGGATAGTCTATATGTCACATAGTTCTTATATATTGCTTTCTTTTGCATGTTCAAATTTTTGTAATGACTACTTCAGGACAGGAATGTTAGAGGTGAAAGTTGACTAATATTATAAATGAGGAGTAAAGATATTATGCAGATCTGAATTTGCGGTTAACTAGGTTTTTGTTGTTGTTGTTAATATTTATTTGGCTGCACCTATCTTAGTTGCAGCATGTAGGATCTAGTTCCCTGACCAGAGATCAAACCCAGACCCCCTGGTTTGGGAGCACATACTCTCAGCCACTGGACCACCAGGAACGTCCCTTGACTAGGGTTACTAAAAACAAACAGACTCTCCATATTATCCTACATATGCCTTAACTGCAAGTAATGTGTGTGTGTGTTAATTGCTCAGTCACGCCAAGCTCTTGCTACCGCATGGACTGGAGCCTGTCTGACTCCTCTGTCCCTGGAGTTCTCCAGGCTGGAATATTGGACTGGGTAGCCATTCCCTTCTCCAGGAGATCTTCCCAACCCAGGGCTCAAACCCAGGTCTCCTGCACTGTAGGCATATTCTTTACCATCTGAGCCACTGGTGAAGCCCAATTGCAAATAATATCCTGAATTAAATATCAGAGTCATTATTAAAAAGCAGAGAATTGAGGGGGAAATTGTGAAAGATATCAGGGAAAGAGGATTAAAGAAGAGAAGATATGAACCTATGTTTGAAAGGTATTGGAGTAAGGATACTGATTTNTGCAAATAATATCCTGAATTAAATATCAGAGTCATTATTAAAAAGCAGAGAATTGAGGGGGAAATTGTGAAAGATATCAGGGAGAGAGGATTAAAGAAGAGAAGATATGAAGCTATGTTTGAAAGGTATTGGAGTAAGGATACTGATTTGTAATGACACATTTTATAAATGTCTGAAGGAAAAGGGGATATAAAATATAAAAGTATACTTATTGGTGAAAGCTTTTGTGATATAAACCATATTCTAAAAGGTTCAGGTTAAAGTTTATTGAGAGATGAAGAAAAAACACATCCATTTGGTCCTCCATATCTGCCAGTTCTGTGTCAGCCGATATGGATGGCTGATGGTACTGTATACCATTTTGTGTGAGGCACTTGAGCATCCTCAGATTTTGGTGTCCATGGGAGATTCCAGAGATAACCGAGAGACAGTTGTATCTTAGAAGATAATGTAGTGTGTATGGTTTTACATTATTAACTCCCCTACCCCCTCCAAAATTGCTGTGCTTCTTTGAGTTATTTACGTGTCATCACAAGTGACATATATTCTGTTTGGGTGAAACAGTGACTTTTCCTTCTTCATTACATTTCTTTCTAAGTCATTAATGTTTTGAGAACATTTTGGAGAGAAGAAAATACAAATTAGTTATAACCTTTCTCATTTAGTTTTTAGATTGAAGATTAGAATAACCTGTAAGATAACTACTTCATTAATTCATTGTGCTTGGAAATCTTTTTAGGGTATTAAATTTATTTCTAATCATTCATGTAGCTGATTTTATTGCCACAAAGTATGTTAAAATTTTCACATGTCTGTTTCTTTGACAGTTTCTTAAATAGCATAGAAAATATGTCTTCTCCAAATTCTAGGGCTTCCTTGATAGCTCAGTTGTTAAAGAATAATGCCTACAATGCAGGAGACCCTGGTTCGATTCCTGGGTTGGGAAGATCCACTGAAGAAGGGATAGGCTACCTACTCCAGTATTCTTGGGCTTCCCTTGTGGTTCAGGTAGTAAAGAATCTGCCTGCAGTGCAAGAGACCTGGGTTCAACATCTCTGGGTTGGGAAGATCCCCTGGAGAAGGGAAAAGCTACCCATTCCAGTATTCTGCCCTGGAGAATTCTAATACAATTGCTACTTTTAGGATTATTAAACATCATTTTTTAAAGAAATTAAGCTAAAAAGAAACTCTTATTTTTTGTTATGAAAAATAAGAGTTTGAATCAAATAAAGAATATACAGTATGCCTGAGTTATTAGAAGTTCAGTTAATGAATGAGGCTCATACTTGAAATAATTATATAGTCATGTAACTAAATTATTTTTGTTGCATTGTTAGAGAAGTATAATAAAAATGAATTCTCTTAATTTTTAATGTTTAGCAAATTTTAAAAGCTTGTATTGAACAAGTGAAGAAGTATCCAGAATTCTATACTCTCCATGAAGTTACCAGCTTAATGGGATTCTTCCCATTCAGAATAGAGATGGGATTCAAGTTAGAAAAAACTCTTCTTGCACTGGTAAGTTTTGCCATATGAAAATAAAAATAAGCGTATTTTTGTCTGAAATATCATTTATATTTCACATAGAAACATAATTTAAATATATTTCAGTATGCTTAAATTTTGGGCAGTAAAAAAAAAAAAAATTTTGAGCAGTAGCAAGATGTAATTTTTAAAATACGCAATAAAGACTTGAGCGCAGGCGGCTGCAGAGCCGGCTCACTTGAGCGCAGGCGGCTGCGGAGCCACCCCGCGTCCGAGGACAGGGGCGGCAGCCGGGAGGAGCCACCCTGCGTCCAAGAGACAGCGGCAGAGAGTCCCGGGCTGTGACGCTGCAGGAACGGCTGAGAGGAGACACCCCACTTCCGAGGTCAGGGGCANGGATGCAGCAAAAACAGTTCTAAGAGGGAAGTTTACAGCAATACAATCCTATCTTAAAGTAGTCCAGGGCCTTACCTATTCATTGCTACTATAAATAAAGTAGTTGTTGGAACATGAGGTGGTATATGATAGAAAATGAGACAGCACTGTAACTGGAAACAAAAGACTGTACTTTTGTTTGGGGCCATAGAAGTAACATTATCCCATTTCAGTTTGTGTGCATGTACCAATAAAAATTACAGTGATTATTCACAGAAAAAAGTGAACATTGGAGATAACCCATTAAGATATTAAATTTTAAGGTCAAAATCCTTCTGTATTGCTTAATGGAGATTCTAAGTTAAATAATAATGGATATTTAATTTTGCTTGATAATTCATATGAAAACAGCATTCGATTAATTACCAAATATATTTNAGAAAAAAGTGAACATTGGAGATAACCCATTAAGATATTAAATTTTAAGGTCAAAATCCTTCTGTATTGCTTAATGGAGATTCTAAGTTAAATAATAATGGATATTTAATTTTGCTTGATAATTCATATGAAAACAGCATTCGATTAATTACCAAATATATTTTAAAAATTAAGACAAATATACAGATTTGATATCGATTTTGCTTTAACCATTTATTGTACTGTTTGTTGGGCTTCCCTGGTATCTCATCTGGTAAAGAATCCACCTGTCATGCTGGAGGCCCTGGTTCGATTCCTAGGTTCGGAAGATCTGCTGGAGAAGGGATAGGCATTAAGATATCTTACATTTTGTTGTATTTCATCAAATTCGTTGGGAACACTGACAAAAAAAAACGATGATATTAAGGAGTTAATTTTTTTCTAGGTGTGATAATTGTATGTGGTTCTATTCATAAAAAACTAGTGGCTTACCAAATGAAATATGCACAGATAAAATGTTATAATATTTGAGATTTCCTTCAATAGTATCACAGTGAGGATAAGTGGATGAAAGTATAATTGAAGTTTTATAGGAAAAGCGTCAACATTTTTTCCTCACATTTGTATTATGAAAACCCATATAATGAGAATACTATGTTTTGATATGAAGACTCAGGTTTGAAAACTTCTTGGAAGGCACTTTTTAAAACTGGGGTGTATGCTTTTTTATATTATGATATATAAATTTACCCTCAAGATATATTTTATGTATGTCCCCCCCTATTTTAAAACAAACTAGAAATTCAATGTATACCGTGTCACCAATATCTACTGTTTTCCATTTTCAGATATTGTATTTTCCTATTAATGGGTAAAATTCTTGCTTTTCCTTTCAATTTTTTCTTGAGTAAATATAAACTGCATGTATCTATCCAATTTCATCCTTTTTTTAGCTTCCTGATTCATCAATTCTTCTGCTCACTAATCTTTATTCTTAGCGTTTGACATCCTCAGACAAACTATTATGGGTAACTGCTTGTGTGAGGTAAACTGTAATGAGGAAGAAGACCAAAATGAAACTCCACCTCTCATCTGGAAGTCATTATTCAGAGTCTCTTTTTCTCCTTTATTGCTTTGTAGTATAATTGTATATGAATTCACACATAATTACAAACTTTCTATTATGACTTTTACCTCCTAATTTTTGCAGATTGTTAACAATACATAGCAATAATACTCAGTGATGTTACTGAGCAGTTTTCAAGATGGACACATTTTTGAGGGTTTCATATGTATTATATGATTTAATTCTAAAGTACCAATTATGAATATATTACTAAGTATTGTCATTGTCACCATGTTGCACAGCTGGTGAGTTGAAAAGTGAGAATTCAAACACGGGCAGATGACCCCAAGGCATGAGCAATTTTAATCACTATGATATATGGCCTTTAAAAAAGTACAATTAAGACAATGTATTTGTTCATGATGCTGAAACAGCTAGTTGAAAAATGTGAAATTAATCCAAACCAGCTTGTTCTTTACTGAGATAAAAAAGAATAAAAGAATAAAACTGATCAAATTCCATTTTTCCATTTAAATAATTTTGTAGTATAGAAACAATATGAAAATTAGTTGTCATAATATCTATTTATGTGATGCTTTTTCTTTCTTTTGACATCATTGGCTTCTTTTTCTTTAAATCTCGAATTTATGCTTTTGCCTAGTTTAAACATGAATTTCTTCTGAAAGTACACACACACACTCACACACCAAAAAAAAAGTTATTTGGAAAGGAAATTGTACTGGTTATATGAACACATAAATTATTTTTATAAATTAAGTTGCCTTCAGACTTTTTTAATTAGGAATAATATATTTTAGAATGAAAACCTTCAGACTTATGAAGAGTCTTACTAATCTTCATCTTGTGAGCTGATTCAGAGTAATGTTGTGATAGCTTTTGTAGGTGACCTGGCATCTGAGGCACAGGTTTTGTCACATCCTGTGGAACACTGTCAAATAGCTCTGGGCTCACTGACAATGTTCTACCAAAACTCGGGCTGTGCATTTCTCCATCCTTCTGCCTCAGGGCTTTCTCTGAAGCCAGGGAGTTTACTCAGCCCTTGTGCCAATGAAGCTTGGAAGAGTGAGGAAGATATTGCCACTTGCAGCAATATGCAACTAATGAAAGACAAGATATTGTGAATAAATACACCAGCCCGATAAGCTTCCCTGATGACTCGGTGGTAAAGAATCTACTTGCAATGCAGGAGACGCAGGAGACACGTGTTCAATCCCTTAGTCAGAAAGATCCACGGGAGGAGGAAATGGCAGCCCATTCCAGTACTCTTCTCTGGAAAAGCCCATGGACAGAGGAGCCCTGGCAGGCTAGAGTCCATGGGCTTACAAAGAGTCAGACACAGCTGAATGACAGAGCACACACACATACACACACACACACACACACACACACACACACACACACACACGCCAGTCTGATTAGCCTTCAGATGAGCAGTTCTGAGCTACGTTCTACAGACTAGTAGAATTGATCCTTGGTTGTTCAGATCGTTATCCCACTCAATCGCGTTGTTGGTGTCTCCTTTCCTCTCTTACTCCCCATTCCTTCCCAGTCAGCTTCTTGGGATTTGTCTCCCAAGTAAGTTACCTACATCCAAGTTCTTATTTTAGACTCTTTTATGGGTCTAAAACTGAAGGCAGGAGGAGAAGGGGTGACAGAGGATAAGATGGTTGGATGGTATCACCGACTCAAAGGACATGAGTTTGAACAAACTCTGGGAGGTGGTGAAGGACAGGAAAGCCTGGTGTGCTGCAGCCCGTGGGGTCACAAAGAGTCAGACCCGACTGAGCGAACAAACAACAACAAACATCAATGTGACAGGGGAAAAAAGTAAAATCTGTGGATTTGAATTATCTCGGAAATGTATTCTAAAGCTCTATGCAAATAACCGTGGCTTCTTTCTATAATCTAAGATGCACGTGTGTATGTATGCCGAGTGTGTTGTCTGCTTCCTAAAGTGCTTTTGTTAACACCATAATTTTAAATTAAGTTTTTCAGAAAGCTGTTCCTGCTGTACATTTTGGCATCTAAGATTAGGTCAGTGGCCATAAATCTCATTTATGTACTTAATGCAAAGGAGATAGTGCTGTCTTGGGAATCATGTGAGCCAGATTCGTTACTTTGCCCCTCTTGTAAGATATTGACATATAAAACAAAATGCTCCCATTTTGTTTTGCATCTTTCTTCATTTAAAACTTTAAATAACGAATGTTTATGCAAGGTTCTTTTTCATTCATAAAAATGGAAATCACTCTTAGTGACTGCATGAGTAGGCTTGTATTCTTGTTCACGAATTCGCATGATAGATCACCCCATAAAATCTTTACATTTGGCTTGTGCAGCTGAGTTCATGACTGAATACGAATGATAAAGAAGCTTTAGCATTTTGTGGAAAGAAAAGAAATCATGCCTTCTAGTTGGCCCTTAGCTAGCTTTTAACTGCCTGGAAAACAGCTAGAAATATATAATCAAACTTGCCATTAATGGCACAATGTTTTGTGTAAATCTTTAGGTCATAATCTGTAAATTAATGTAAAGGGATTCTTTAAAATTTATTTGGTTTTCATTATACCCACATGGAAATCTGCCAATCCAAACATCTATATATCTTTATTTTTTTCACCTTTCCATCCATCAGAAATTAAAATAGAAATGATGGATTGTGTCACTGGCTGGTCCAGCAGCCTATTTCTTTCAATGCATTGGTATGTGTTTACAGTTTGATCTATATTATTTTCAATTTCTGGCAAAATAGCCAGTTTTTGATCCTGGGTAGAAAATGTCAGTGCTCACATTTCCTGTGGGGTTTTGGCCTTTTTGTGAAAGGTAGGAGAAAGCTAAATGAATTATGATGCTGTCATCTGAAGAAACCACAGTGTAATTCTTTGCCAAATTTTAGCAAGAACAGAGCTGATCATCTGCTAGTATAAGCCTTTTCTTGAACCCTACCAGCAGTTCACTCAAGCTGCTGCCTGTTCTCTTTCATACTGTAAGATTGTAGCCTACAGAAGTCCTTTTAACCTTTCCTTGCAAAGTTAATTGATTTAATAACCCCCAAGGAAGATAAATTTTGCCAGAGGAATTTAGGAATCTAAATTTAGGAATTTAAAATTTTGCAAATGAACTTAAGTAATATTTTAAGACTGAGTTTCTTCTTAATATAAATAGTTTATGGAGAATGCATATGTCTTGTATTAATTTTTTTCAAAGCTGGCACTCTTCCCATCCTTCACAAATCTATTTTCCTAGATTTTAAACAATAACAAATATTACCAGATAACATTTGTGTGTTACAGTCTTTAAAATCATATATTCTCAGTGTGAATATAGCTAATGAATATTATAATCATCTGATACTGTAGTTTGCCATGCATCCTTAAGTGCTCCTCAATAATCTTTAATTTATACATTCTAGTATATTTTACTGACCCCGAAAGGAAATATCCTTGCTTTGATTGATGGCATTTTTTGTCTTACCCATTTGAAATAACTAAGGAAAGAAATCTCAATATTAAAGATCATGATCTATGAGGATTCTTTAATTTAATTTTTAGCATTATTTTATAACACAGTTTCTAATTATTTTTTCCTTGAAGTATAGTTGATTTACAGCATTTTGTTAATTAGTGATCTACAGCAAAGTTATTCAGTCATATATATATGTACATTCTTTTATAAATTTTTATTGGAGTATAGTTCATTAACAGTGTTGTGTTAGCTTTTGCTATGCAACAAAGTAAATCAGTTATACATAGACATATATAAACTGGTTTTTACTAGCTTCTTTTCTCACATAGGTCATTTCAGAATATTGAGTAGCGTTCCTTGTGCTATACAGTGGGTACCTATTAATTTATTATATATATGTAGTGTATTAGTTTATTTTATAGACAGTAGTGTTTTATATATAGTAGTATGTCAATCTCAATCTTCCAATTTATCCCTCATCACTCCTTATTCCCTGGTTAACCATAAGATTGTTTTCTATATCTGTAACTTTATTTCATTTGTACCCTTTTTTTAGATTCTATATATGTGATATCATGTGATATTTGTCTTTGTCTGGCTTCTAAGTTTGATTATATCCCATTTGTTTATTTTTGTTTTTATTTCTATTGCCTTGGGAAATTGACCTAAGGAAATATTGGAGCAATTTATGTAGAGAATGTTTTGTCTATGCTCTCTTCTAGGAGTTTTATAGTGTCGTATATGTTTAAGTCTTGAAGCAATTTTGAGTTTATTTTTGTGTATGGCAAGAGAGTGTTTTCTAAATCATTCCACTTGCTGAAGAGACTGTCTTTTTCCAATTGTATATTCTTGCCTCTTTTGTCAAAGATTAATTGACCATGAGCATGTCTCTTTATTTCTGGGCTCTGTATTCTGTTCCATTGATCCATATGTCTTATTCTTGTGCCAGCATCATGCTGTTTTGATTACTTTAGCTTTGTAGTATTGTCTGAAGTCAGAAGAGGGTTATGCCTCCTGCTTTGTTCTTTTTATTCAGATTACTTTGGCAATTTTAGTTCTTTAATGGTTCCATATGAATTTTAGGGTTATTTGTTCTAGTTCTATAAAAAATGTCATGGGATAATTTGATAATGATCTCATTATATTTGTAGATGGCTTTGGATAATTATGGCCATCAAATTATCTTATTAGTTGATTTGTATTTCTTGATAAATAATTGTAAGTCTTTGTTTCCTCATCACCTTTTTCATTTATAACTTTTTCTTCTTTTGGTTAGCCTCATCCTAGGATTTGTTCTTTCCATAATATATATTCAGCAAACATTTTTTAGTGCCCAGCTGAGTACAGTGCTACATGCTGGGTTTACTACAGAGAATCAAATAGATTTATTTTCTGTACTCACAGATTTTAGAATCTAGTGGAAATAATACCCATAATTATGCAAAAGAGATAAGGGAGAAAGAGATGCATACACCTCACTTAGATTGTTCTCCAGGTATCTAGGGAGTTACCAGTCTTCCCAAGTGGTGTTAGTGGTAAAGAACCCACCAGCCGATGCAGGAGACATAAAAAACACAGGTTAAATCCCTGAGTTGGGAAGATCCTCTGGAGGAGAGCATGACAAACCACTTCACTGTTCTTGCCTGGAGAATCCCACAGACAGAGGAGCCTGGCAGGCTACGGTCCATAGGATCTCAAACTTAGCACACATGCACAAAGAGTTATCAGGTGAAGAAAGGAGAAAGTAGGTGAAAAATGTTGCCTATCAGAGGCAATAAATAGCATTTTGAGACCTAGAAGCAAGAGATCATGATGCCAGAGAGGACCTGAAAACAGTGGCAGAGAAAGGAGGCAGAAAAACATGCCTGTCTTGTCTATTTTTGTATTGGGTTATTTGTCTTTTTTTGTTGATTTAGAAGAGTTCTTTATACATCCTATATATGACACCTTTGTCAAAAAGGGCTTCCCTGGTGGCTCAATGATAAAGAATCAGCCTGCCAAGGCAGGAGGTGCAAGAGACTCAGATTCAATTGGTTAGGAAGATCCCCAAGAGAAGGAAATGGCAACCCACTCCAGTATTCTTGCTTAGGACATCCCATGGACAGAGGAGCCTGCCAGGCTAAAGTCCATGGTGAAGCGAAGAATCAGGCACAACTTAGCAACTGATTGCAAAACCTTCTCCTATTCCATAGCTTACCTTTTCACTCTCTTAATGCTGTCTTTCTTTCATACAGAGAATTTGTTAATTAGTGTAATGCAATTTACCATGTTTTCCTTTATAATTAATGCTTTTTGGTGTCCTATTGAAGAGAACATTTCCAAGTCCAATAGCATGAAGAAATGTTCGTTTTCTTCTAGAAGCTTTCTTGCTTAATTTCACATTTATAGCTAATATCTATAACCCCTTCAAGAAGTGACTTTTGTGTATGGAGCAAGGAAAAACTTGGCTTAAAGCTCAAGATTCAGAAAATTAAGATCATGGCATCTGGTCCCATCACTTCATGGGAAATAGGTGGGGAAATAGTGTCAGACTTTATTTTTGGGGGCTCCAAAATCATTGCAGATGGTGACTGCAGCCATAAAATTAAAAGATACTTACTCCTTGGAAGGAAACGTATGACCAACCTAGATAGCATATTGAAAAGCAGAGACATTACTTTGCCAACAAAGGTCTGTCTAGTCAAGGCTATGGTTTTTCCAGTGGTCATGTGTGGATGTGAGAGTTGGACTGTGAAGAAGGCTGAGCGCCGAAGAATTGATGCTTTTGAACTGTGGTGTTGGAGAAGACTCTTGAGAGTCCCTTGGACTGCAAGGAGATCCAACCAGTCCATTCTAAGGGAGATCAGCCTTGGGTGTTCTTTGGAAGGAATGATGCTAAAGCTGAAACTCCAGTACTTTGGCCACCTCATGCGAAGAGTTGACTCATTGGAAAAGACCATGATGCTGGGAGGGATTGGGGGCAGGAGGAGAAGGGGACAACAGAGGATGAGATGGCTGGATGGCATCACTGACTCAATGAACATGAGTCTGAGTGAACTCTGGGAGTTGGTGATAGACAGGGAGGCCTGGTGTGCTGCGATTCATGGGATCACAAAGAGTCGGACACGACTGAGCAACTGAACTGAACTGAAATGAAGGTTCAGATTCATAAAATTCATAATATTTCCATTAAAATATATGACTGAACCATCACTATTGTTTGAAAAAACAATTCTTTCTTCAGTGTTCTGTAGTATTACCTTTCTTGTACAAGTATTTGTATAATTGTGTCCCTGCTTCCAAATTCTTTGTTTTATTCTGTTGATTGATTGGTATATCTTTTTCTGCTGCTGCTGCTGCTAAGTCGCTTCAGTCGTGTCCGACTCTGTGTGACCCCATAGACGGCAGCCCACCAGGCTCTGCTGTCCCTGGGATTCTCCAGGCAAGAACACTGAAGTGGGTTGCCATTTTCTTCTCTAATGCATGAAAGTGAAAAGTAAAAGTGAAGTCGCTCAGTCATAGTCCCACACAATCTAAACTATAGTAGCTTTTAAGTACTATATCAATGTCTTGATACCCATTAGAAAAAATTTTCCAGATTTCGTCTTTGAAATTGTCTCTATTAGCTCTTCTTAGTCCTTTGCATTTTCTTGAAAATTTTAGAATGAGTGTGTCAGCTTCATTCAAAAATAATACTAGAATTTAGATCAGGAATACACTAAACATAGAAGCTAGTAAGAGGAGAATTGAGCTTTCTGAAGTACTGAGACTTTTAATTAATGAACAAGGTGTGTATCTCATATTGAGAATTTTTCATCACATATAATTTATGTTAGAACTTCAACAATATATAAAGTATGCAGCATGAAATGTATCAACCAAAGGTAGAGGCAGTGGTAAGCGGGGAAGAATAGGCTTTGGCTGGCTGACTAGTTATTTAATTACAGATAGTAGAATAATTCCATTAGTCCCTTGCTGCCAAAGCAGCCAAATCTGCCATCTAATTCTAGACCAAAGCCACACGTATGTGAATCTAATTCTGAGGGAGAGATTCTCAGAGGGGATTTTGATGCCAGAGATTGTCCTCCAAAGGGGAGTGATTACATCCAAAAGATAAGTGACCTACATAAACTGGCCTAGGGATATGGTTAGAGCTCATATAATCAGAACCTATACTCAGAACCATGAAAGAAGAGATTGTCACTTGGACTGAGGACATATTTGCAGTGAAAAACAATGAAGAGACTAAATACTTATCCATAAATAAACTGATAACCAATAATCACCAAAAATTTAAAGAAAACCAACCCAAGCATGACATTCAACAAAAATCATTTAAAGAAATTACAGAAAGAAGAACAAACCCAAAGTCAGCAGAAGAAAGGAAATAGTAAGGATCAGAATAGAAATAAATAAAATAGAGGACAAACCAAATAAAAATAGTAGAAAAGGTCATTGAAATCAAAAGCTAGTGTTCTAAAAAGATATAAAACATTGATAAGCCTTTAGCAAGCCATCAAGAAAAAAAAAGTCTCAAAATGAGAAATGAAAAGGGAGAAGTTACAACTGATATCACAGAAGTACAATAATAATCATAGGAGAATACTGCGAAAAGTTATACACCAACAAATTGGACAACCTAGAAAAAAATGGATAAATCCCTATAAACATATGGTACATACAAACATTCAATACTAAATCAAGAAGAAATAGCTAATATGAACAGACCAATTACTAGTATTAAAATTGAATAAGTACTTTAAAAATTCCCAACAAACAAGTCTAGGACTGAGCAACTTCACAAGTAAATTCTACCAAATATTTAAAAAAGAGTTAATATCTATCCTTCTCAAATTATTCCAAAAAAATAAAGAAGAAGGAATACTCCCAAATTTATGCTAGAAGGCCAGCATTACCTTGATACCAAAACCAAAGATATTAGAGAAGAGAAAATTAGAGGCCAATATTCCTGATGAACATAGAGGAAAAAAATCCCCCACTAAATATTAGCAAAGCTAATTCAGCAATACATAAAAATATTATATACCATGACCAAGTGGAATTTATTCCAGGGATACAAGGATGTTTCAGCCTACATAGATCAATCAATGTGATACACCACATTAAGAAAACAAAGGATAAAAATCACATGATTGTTACAATAGATACACAAAAAATCATTTGACAAAATTCAACATCCATTCATGACAAAAACACTTCAACAAAGTTAGCATAAAGGGAACACATTTCATGATAATAAAGCCCATTTATGACAAACCCACAGCTAACATACTCAATGTTGAAAATCTGACCCCTTTCCTTTAAAATCAGGAACAAGATAACAATGTCTACTCTTGCCATTTATATTTAAAAATTAAAAATAGAACTACCGTATGATCCACAAATATTCTCTCCTAGGTATATATCTGAAGAAGACAAAAACACTAATTTGAAAGGACATATGAACCCCATGTTAATAGCAGTATTATTTACAATAGGCAAGACAAGGGAGCAACTTGTGTTCAACAGCAGATGAATGAATAAAGAAGACGTAAGCAACTGAAATGAACTGAAAGATATATATACATATGTGTGTGTGTGTTTATCTATCTATCTATATCTATATCTATAGATATGGGGCTTCCCATGTGGTGATAAAGGAAAAGAACCTGCCTGCCAATGCAGGAGATGTAAGAGATGTGGGTTCAATCCCTAGGTCCAGAAGATCCCCTGGAGGAGGGCATGGCATCCTGCTCCAGTATTCTGGAGCATCCCATGGACAGAAGAGCCTGGCGCACTACAGTCTATGGGGTTACAAAGAGTTGGACACAACTGAAGTGACTGAGTTGAACTGAACTGAAGTGACTTAACATCAGTGTGTATATAAATGGAATATTATTTGGCCATAAAAAAGAATGAAATTTTGCCAGTTATAACAATGTGGATGGACCTGAAAGGTAATATGTTTAGTGAAATGTTAGAGGGAAAAAAAACTATTTGTTTTCACTGATATGAGGAATCTAAAGAACAAAATGAATGAATATAACAAAACAGACTCACAGATGGAGAGAACAAACTAGTCATTACCAGTGAGAAGAGGGATTGGATTGGGAAAAGATAGGGGAGGGGGATTAAGACATAGAAACTACTAGTGTAAAATAAATAAGATACAAGGATGTACAACACCGGGAATACAGCCAATATTTATAACAACTTTATATGGTATATAATCTATAAAAAATATTGAATCACTTTGTTGTAAACCTGAAACTTTTATAATATTGTAACTCATTAAAAAATTAAAAATACTGGTTTGGAATGAATAGTAAAAAGAACAGGTTTCCCGGTGACCCAGTGGTAAAGAACCTGCCAGCCGGTGCAGGAGATGCAGGAGACATGGATTTGATCCCTGGTCTGGGAAGATCCCCTGGAAAAGGGAATGGCTACCTACTCCAGTATTCTTACCTGGAGAATCGCATGGATGGAGGAGCCTGGTGGGCTACAGTCCATAGGATCACAAAGAGTTAGACAGGACTGAGCATGCGCCCACATAAACATCAACACGCATGCACGCAAACATCAGCTTAGGGAACTGGAAGCTTAACTTGGGACATTTTTACATGATCCAGTGCAAAATCACAAAGGGATGAAAAAGTATAGGAGTTTGTTATATTTGGTACACTTTATTTCTTTTTTTAAGGTTTACAGGTTCCTCAGCTTCATGTGATTACATATATATCTTTTATCTTTGGGAGACAGGACACAAGAATGTTTGAAGTCATAAAGGGAATTGTTGGAAAGCTTTAAGAATAACAGAAGGCACAGTGAGAAGAAATGGTTTTATATTTAACTAACTGATACACATATCTTTATTATAGTCTTCACCCTATTTTTGTTGGATTTAAGGAAAAGTGAGGGATCTATATATTCTTCCCATTCCCCTTACTCCTATAAATTCCTATGTATTGATCTTTGGAAGATGACATGACCTTATACAATACACTCATATCTCTACTGATTAACATGTTCCAACATTCTTTATTAAGGCTTCCCAGGTGGTGCTAGTGGTAAATATTATGCCTGCCAATGCAGGAGATGCAAGATGAACATGGGTTCAATCCCTGGGTAGGGAAAATCCCATGGAGTAGGGAATGGCAACCCACTCCAATATTCTTACCTTGGAAATCCCATGGAATGAGGAGCCTGGTTGACTATAATTCATGGGTTGAAAAAGAGTCAGACATGACTTAGCAACTAAACAACAGCAACAATCGCCATTTTACAGATGATAAGACTAGGGTACCTAGAAGTTATCCAGGCCAAGTTATACAAGTACTCAGTTGGTAGGATACACATCAGCAAGTGGCCTTTATGCTTCTTCTTTTAGCCTCTATTCTGTATGGGGTCTTGCTAGGTGAGTGATACACCTATATTTTAATTCTGTTGCTGAAGGATTAAGTAAATGTATAGGTACTCTTAAGCTACTGCTACTGCTAAGTCACTTCAGTTGTGTCCGACTCTGTGCGACCCCACAGACGGCGACCTACCAGGCTCCCCCGTCCCTGGGATTCTTCAGGCAAGAACACTGTAGTGGGTTGCCATTGCCTTCTCAATGCATGAAAGTGAAAACTGAAAGTGAAGTCGCTCAGTCGTGTCCGACCCTCAGTGACCCTATCAACTGCAGCCTGCCAGGCTCCTCCATCCATAGGATTTTCCAGGCAAGAGTATTGGAGTGGGGTGCCATTTCCTTCTGCGTTTCTCAAGCTACTTAGCTTTAAAATTTTTAGTGAGAAATTTAAGAGTACACATTTGTCATAGGTTATAAAATAAATTTCTTTTAGTGGAATTCTAATAACAATGGTTTCTCAGTGCTGAAGCAAAACAAATATTGGATAGATTCTGGAGCTGCATTTTATTTTTAATTAGTGATTGTGAAAATAATTTTTCGTTGTTAAAGCAATTCAGTAGTAGGAATCACTTTAAAACATTAATTCTTACCTATAAATAAATTCACCTTAAACAAACAGTACATAAAAATGAAGTGATACTGCTTAAGATGAACAATAGGCTTTAATTAAAGGGTCTAAATGTAGTAGTAACTAAAGAGGTAAGCTGGCAACTGCACCGTTTTGGAAAGCTACTGACTTTGGACAAAGCGATGCTGACAAAGTCACCTTTGCTGTTCAAATTTGGAAGTTTGATGGCAACCTATGCTCATTCTGTAAACAAAAATATCCCAAGAAAGAAATAAAACAAAATATTTTCCTCTCTTTCCCCAAGTGACACATTTTCTTGGCTTTTTTCCCACAAATATGTTCATTTTAGCACAATCAAAAAATCTTTCAATCCAGACATAAAACCAAAATTCTCTGTAACAAAGCTGATTTTAAGGTGTTCATAAGAAAATAACATGTCTAAAGTACATCACCCTTAAATAGAATGTCTTTTAAATGTTATCTTCATAAATTGACATACTGATTTTTTTAATCCAATTTAATTGCTTTTTGTCTGCAGTATACCAGATTTGAAGAGGGAAAGTTTAAAATTCTTCTCAAACTCATCTATAATCAATTTTTCCTTTATTCTTTCACTATGTTTAAATAACAATACCTGAGTGAAATTTTTAAAATTCAGTGAAAATTAAGATGTTTCCAAACATATTGATAAATTCATTCCAAAAATCATTTGGATTCCTACAAGCAAATATATTTAACCTGAGGTTAACATGGTGTTCCGAGGCATATATTATTAATGAACTATAATAATATAGTTCAAAACACAAGAATAAGTTAATAATCTGATAATTTCCTATCAGTCAAGGATGTGTTCCAGATATATAACAAAAAGTTTGGAAAATACAGGAGAAAAAATTAGATATGGAAGAAAAATCTGGGAGGTCCTACTTTCAAATAAACAAAACAGAAATAGATGGTAAAAAAAGATTTTTTTTTCCTTTGTGGCATTTTATTTGTTTTTTAATTGAAGGATGATTGCTTTATGGAATTTGTTGTTTCTGCCAAACAACAACATGAATCAGTCATAGGACACTAAGAGTCAGACACAACTAAAGGGACTTAGCACACATGCACAAAAATAGAGGTATTCAGAAAAAACTCCCACCCGAAATGACTCTTGGATGCTATCAGGGTTACATTCTTCCACTCTAAGGAAAAGGAGAAATGCAGTAATACAGAAATGGCAGTGAGAGAAAATGCTAAATAATAACAAAATGTCAGTGAAAGAAAATGGCAATGAGCTAAAATATAACCAAAACTTATATATAACATATATAAGATGGTGGCAGGGCAAAGTGGGAAGCAAGAAATAAATGTGTCTGTCTAGCATCTCCTCAGGATTAATGAAATGATATTGACGGGATCTCTGTTAGGATATCCATAAAACTGTTTTTTTCCTTAATTATTATTGAAGTGTTAACATAGCCAAAAAGGACAATTCAAATATACAAATTTATTAATTTTCACAAAGTGATAACAACTGTGTAACTGCTGCCCAGATCAAAATTTAATTATAAAGAGTGCAGAAGTCCTCCCCACAGCCTGTGTCCTTCTCAGTAACTATTTCTTCTCCCTTTTGTGACAGAAAACACCATTCTCACAAATAATACCACAGACAATTGTTTTTTGAACTCAATAAAATATTTATTATCTACTCTTATGTATTCTGTTTGTGCCTGGCTTCTTTCACTTTATTTCACTCAACATTATGGCTATACAATTCACCTATCAGTCAGTTCAGTCACTCAGTCATGCCATGGACTGCAGCACGCCAGGCTTTCCTGTCCATCACCAACTCCCAGAGCTTGCTCAAACTCATATCTATTGAGTCGGTGATGCCATCCAACCATCTCATCCTCTGTCATCCCCTTCTCCTGCATTCAGTCTTTCCCAGCATCAGGGTCTTTTCCAATGAGTCAGCTCTTTGCATCAGGTGGCCAAAATATTGGAGCTTCAACTTTAGCATCAGTCCTTCCAATGTATATTCCTTTAGAATTTCCTTTAGGATTGACTGGTTTCCTTGCAGCCCAAGGGACTCTCAAGAGTCTTCACCAGCTCCACAGTTCAAAAGCATCAATTCTTTGGCGCTCAGCTTTTATGGTTCAACTCTCACATCCATACATGACTACTGGAAAAACCATAGCTTTGATTAGACAGACCTTTGTTCACAAAGTAATGTTTCTGCTTTTTAATATGCTGTCTAGGTTTGTCATAGTTTTTCTTCCAAGGAGCAAATGTCTTTTAACTTCATGGCTGCAGTTACCATCTGCAGTGATTTTAGAGCTCAAGAATATGAAGTTTGTCACTGTTGGCATTGTTTCCCCATCTAGTTGCCATCGAGTCATGGGACTGGATGCCATGATCTTAGTTGTTTGAATGTTGAGTTTTAAGCCAGCTTTTTCACTCTCTTTCACTTTAATGGAGATGCTCTTTAGTTCCTCCTGATGAAAGTAAAAGGGAAAAGTTCTAGTTCATCCATATTGTTGTAGAAATTGTTAGAGATTTACTTTCCTTTTTACTTTCTTTTTTAAGGTATTCTATTGTACGTGTGTACTGTAATATATTCTATGATAGATATTTAGGTATGTTATGGTTTTAAAAATAATGCTATGAATATTCTGCTACACATCTTTGGTTCATATATCTATGCACCTTATTGAGCAGAATTGCTGAATTTTTTTAAGTGGTTAAAATAATTTACACTTCCACTAGCAGTGTATTGGAGTTCCTATTTGTTCCATAGACTCACCAACACGTTGTATTGGCAGTCTTCTAAATATTTGCCCTCCTAGTGAGTGTATAATGGTATCTCATTGTATTTTTCATCTGTAGGTCTCTGATCATGTTTTCTAGCCATGTGATTATCTTCTTTCATAAAGTGTACATTTAAGTCTCTTGTACATTCTCTTATAGGATAATCTGTCACTATTTTTAATTAATCAATAAGAATTCTTTTCTCTGTTTTAGAAATGAGTTGTGTCAGATGAGTGTTACAGTACCATATTCTGTACTGTGGCTTCCCATTTTACTTTCTTAATGATATCTTTTGATGACAACTCACTCCTTTTCTTATCTTTTAAGGTTAATGCTATCTGTGTCTCATTTAAGAAAAAGCTGTCCTATCTCAAGATCATGAAGACTATGTTGTCTTCTAAAGGCTGTATTTTATCTTTCTTATAACAAACATGGACTATGATCACTCACCTAGAGCCAGACATCCTGGAATGTGAAGTCAAATGGGCTTTAGGAAGCATCACAATGAACAAAGCTAGTGAAGGTGATGGAATTCCAATTCAGCTATTTCAAATCCTAAAAGATGATGCTGTGAAAGTGCCGTACTCAACAAGCCAGCAGACTAGGAAAACTCAGCAGTGGCCACAGGACTGGAAAAGGTGAGTTTTCATTCCAATCCCAAAGAAAGGGAATACCAAAGAATGCTCAGACTACATCACAATTACACTCATCTCACATGCTAGTAAAGTAATGCTCAAAATTCTCCAATCAGGCTTCAGCAATATGTGAACCGTGAACTTCCAGATGTTCAGGCTGGTTTTAGAAAAGGCAGAGGAACCAGAGATCAAATTGCCAACAGCTGCTGGATCATTGAAAAAGCAAGAGAGTTCCAGAAAAACATCTATTTCTGCTTTACTGACTATGCCAAAGCCTTTGACTGTGTGGATCACAATAAACTGTGGAAAATTCTGAGAGAGATGGGAATACCAGACCACTTGACCTGCCTCTTGAGAAATCTGTATGCAGGTCAGGAAGCAACAGTTAGAACTGGACATGGAACAACAGACTGGTTTCAAATAGGAAAAGGAGTATGTCAAGGATGTATATTGTCACCCTGCTTATTTAACTTATATGCAGAGTATCTCATGAGAAATGCTGGGCTGGATGAAGCACAAACTGGAATCAAGATTGCCAGGAGAAATAATAATAACCTGAGATATGCAAATGACACCACCTTTATGGCAGAAACTGAAGAGGAGCTAAAGAGCCTCTTAGTGAAAGTGAAGATGAAAGTGAAAGAGAAGAGTGAAAAAGCTGGCTTAAAGCTAAACATTCAGAAAACTAAGATCATGGCATCTGGTCCCATCATTTCATAGCAAATAGATGGGGAAACACTAGAAACAGTGGCAGACTTTATTTTTGGGGACTCAAAAATCACTGCAGATGGTGACTGCAGCCATGAAATTAAAAGACGCTTACTCTTTGTAAGGAAAGTTATGACCAACCTAGATAGCATATTCAAAAGCAGAGACATTACTTTGCCAACAAAGATCCATCTAGTCAAGGCTACAGTTTTTCCAGTAGTCATGTATGGATATGAGAGCTGAACTATAAAGAAAGCTGAGCACTGAAGAATTGATGCTGTTGAACTGTGGTGTTGGAAAAGACTCTTGAGAGTCCCTTGGACTGCAAGGAGATCCAACCAGTCCATCCTAAAGGAGATCAGTCCTGGGTGTTCATTGGCAACTGAAGCTGAAACTCCGATACTTTGGCCACCTGATGCGAAGAGCTTACTCATTTGAAAAGACCCTGATGCTTGGAAAGATTGAAGACAGGAGGAGCAGGGGAAGACAGAGTATGAGATGGCTGGATGGCATCACCAACTCAATGGACATGAGTTTGGGTAAACTCCAGGAGTTGGTGATGGACACAGAGGCCTGGTGTCCTGCAGTCCATTGGGTCTCAAAGAGTCGGACATGATTGAGCAACTGAACTGAACTGATGAACACTTCGTTAAATTACTATTCAAAAATTTTGAACCAATGTATATGAATGCTACAGGTTATTATTAGTCTTTTATTTTTATCAATATGGCAAATATGTTATAGCTTTTTATTGTTATTGAAATTTTTGAGATACTCAAGACGTACAAAATTAGCCAAAATTATCATATTAAAAAACACATTCAAATATCCATAACCCAGGTTTCTTTTAGTACAGGCTAGTTGAAATAATCTTCTAAATGCAAGAGACTGAGTACTTTCAGAGTCTTAGCCAATTGTCTCTTGTTCAGTTATCACATTAGTGTGATAACAAATTCTAATAAAGTTACTGGTAAGGTAAATTTTCACAAGTGGTTGTCTCAAAATCATTATGAGAGTGAGAGTTTTACATGTGCAGAAATAAATAAAGTTTTCTTATGAATTAATTTCCAAGATGAAAATTACGTTTCTTTGCCAAAATCCCTCAGTTTAAAAGTCTTTGGTTTACAAAAGGCAAAGACTGGCTGAATGGATACAAAAACAAGATCCCTATATATGCTGCCTACAAGAGACCCACCTCAAAACAAGGGATACATACAGACTGAAAGTGAAGGTCTGGAAAAAGATATTCCATGCAACTAGAGACCAAAAGAAAGCAGGAGTAGCAATACTCATNATGTATGGCAAAACCAATACAGTATTGTAAAGTAAAATAAAGTAAAAATAAAAATTTAAATAAAAAAAATAAAAGTCTTTGGTTTAAAATCCCATGAACCTAGATAGTCCAGTACAATAATGAGATGGATAATCTCCAAAGAATTAGAAAACAATGGAGTATCTTGATGCTTCAAAAATAACTTCCCTTGGCACACTTACCCACTATAGGCTTGCTCAGAGAAAAAGAGATTAGCCACAATAATAGAAGACCTTCAACTTCTAGGAAATATGTGTAATAGTGGATCTGTCAGCTCATCTGTTATCTATCAGTTCTATAGTTTGGGACTAGCTATGCATAAGCAGGACACCTAGTTTTCTTCACATGGCAATGCAAAGACATCAAAGCAGCTCCTTTCCAAGGGTTTTTAGTAGGCATGCAAACCAGCCAGGTGCAGACAATGGAGCAGGAAACCCTTATAACCTGCACGTCTTCCTCAAGGAATTACTTTGGATTAGGAACACCAAATTCCAACATAGACACATTTTGTGTAACATGAGTTCCAAGTCAAAGTCTCTCTGCAGCTATCAGACACTATCTAAACCAAAGATGTGAGTAAGGAAAGTTTCAAATTCTCTTTGTTACTTCTAGACTAAGAGAAGTTATAGAAGGATTCCAACATGGAAACTCTAAATCTTTTGCCTATTATTGGTATCCTCTGTATCCTAGGTATAAATGCTGTTGAGTGTCATATTTATCCAAGGATCATGAAACAGAAAAGAATGGGAAAAGCTCATCTGGGCCAAATCTCTACTCTTCTGTAGAATTTTACTTGACTTCAGAAAAATAGCAGTCTATTTTTCTTTGAAGGCAAAAGGAGAATGGAGCAGCAGAGGATGAGATGGTTAAATAGCATCACTGACTCTATGGACATGAATTTGAGAAAACTCTGGGAGACAGTTGAGAACAGAAGAGCCTGGTAGGCTACAGTCCATGGTGTTGCAAAGGGCTGGACACAACTTAATGACTCAACAACAACAATAACAAATTTTTCTTTGAAATGTGTAAAAAGTGAAAATAGTCAAATGTTTCATAATTCTTGAAGCAAGAAATTCCTTAAAAAAATGGGATTTCTTTTGGGGGGGTGGATTTTGATACTAAATCTTTAATATTTGCTTAGGAATTTTCCTTTACCTTTTAAAAATCTTTGGTTCACTTTTAAGTATTAATTTGCATGTCACAATGTAACACTTCAGAATAATTTAAATTCATTTTCTTAGTACTTCAAGAAAGAACATAGCCAATGAATGTTGAATAAGTGATTTAGTGGTCCACAGAGGGGAAGAAATGGATGTAGCATCTCAAGAATGGCTGCTGGCATGCAATGCAAATTGTTTATTGTATTTGACTTAACTTTTCAGTGTATATGAATGAAATAATATTAATTTCTAAAGTGGCTTAAGATCTTCATATGAAGCTCTTTGATGTTTATTTCATTTTCTATTTTCTTCTATTCAAAATATATAATATATAATAAAACCTACTTNGGGGGTGGGAAATGGATGTAGCATCTCAAGAATGGCTGCTGGCATGCAATGCAAATTGTTTATTGTATTTGACTTAACTTTTCAGTGTATATGAATGAAATAATATTAATTTCTAAAGTGGCTTAAGATCTTCATATGAAGCTCTTTGATGTTTATTTCATTTTCTATTTTCTTCTATTCAAAATATATAATATATAATAAAACCTACTTCTTTTATCTGCTTTATTGATGATTAGCTGCTCAGTTATCTCCTAAGCATTCTTTGCCTAAATTTTTCTGTTTTACCTGGAATACTCTTAGAGAGAGGTAATTTCCCCCAAGTTCCTTATTAATTAAGTCCCATAAATTCAATAATCATCCCAGGATTCTGTTCACCTCAAGAATTTTACTGCCCTTTTCCATTTTATTAGTAATCTTCAGCCTCATCAGATATGATTCTGGCTTCTTACTTCTTTGTCTTGTTAAATCTTCTTACTTTCTTGGTTCAATGAAGATTCTTCTCCTTTCTAGAGCTTTGGAGAAAGTAAGGAATAACAATATATGAAAACAATAAAGAATTCTTAAGAATATATTATTAAAGTTTTAGTATTTACAACTTATCTTTTACAGTGGATCTAACTAGGAAGTATACAAATCTCAAATCTAGTGTAGAGGACATTATCAGCAATTTCAGAGGTCAGAAATTAGATCAATTTGTTTTAACTAAAATTTGGATAATTTCCTTATTCTGTTTATTGTTTGCTAAGAAATAAGGCATTAAAATCATTGATTTCACCAATGATAATACTCTTGGAAGTATTAATTCTGAAATTAAAACTGATAGTTTTTTTTAATATAACGTTTTAAAGTATATTCATTGATTTAATCTTATTTACATGAAATTTGTACAGAAAAAAACTTGATAAGTTTAAGAGGTTTTATTTCTTAAAACTTAAAGTTTAAAGTCATGTTTCATTTCTTTTAATAAAAAGCCAAGTTATAATAGCTTTAATGATCATTAGTGTAGAGGTCAATAAATTAAGGCCTACAGACCAAAGCCAGCTTGCTGCCATATTGATACTACCTACCAGTGAACATTTGCCACTGTATTGATGCCAGAGAATACTAACTTTGAAACTTTATTAAGTGAAATATTATCCCAAAAGAAAAAAAAAGAGAACTTTATTCTTCCCATTAGTAGATATGTATTTTTAATGTTCTCAATTATAATTATTGTGTTTTGAATTTTGTTAATAAAGCAATTTGTTATATTTTCTATAATTTGTTATGTTCCATATGGTGTCCTTAATTTTGCCTCTTGGTCTGCAAAGCCTAAAATATTTATTATTTATCTTTACAGAAAAAGTTTGTTAACCTCTGCATTATACCATCACCAAATGCTACAATCACACTAAACCATTATCAAGAATGTAAATATTATAAATGGAATATATTTTGTGTAAAATCTACTCAAGATATCACTAATAATTTTCTTAGAAGAGTTATAGTTTTCCTAAATTTATGGATATATCTTTCCTTCTTCAGATACTATTAAATCTAAGCGATCAGAATTGAGAGATATTATTTTAGTCCATCTCTGTCTGAAAAACATGTAAGATCTCTCAATTATTAGCTCAGCATATGTGACCACCTTCAAGCACTGTCTGCCTGCAAGTTATATAACTGTTACTTTTACATGAAGGGACACTTTTGAATGCCTGATACCAGGCACTTCTATGGTTATCTCCTTTAATCCTCACTCAAGGTTCATGCCCTGCTATCTCTGACTCTGAAAGCTGTTTTTTATCATGCTGTCTCCCATTGGTTTAGTGGTTGTGTTGTTTTTCAAATTTCTGTGGTTTTCATGCCCCCCACCCCAACCATTTCTTAACAATTGTCAGTAATTCCCAAATGGAGGTACACACTCATGGTAAGACTTAAGAAATAAAGGGATTCTGAGATATAAGAACAGAAAAAGTAACACTGGAAAGTAGCATCAGCAGTGAGGTAAAGTGGAACCAGGATAATCTTACTTCCTCGGCTCAACTCTATCTATACCTCCATTTTATGGGCATTTCCAAATGATCTAATTTGGCCCTGTTTCTCTTACTCATAAAGAGAATGGTTTTAGACACAGTCTTAAACAACCAAACATCAAATGTTTTGTTATTGTTTTGCTGACACAAGACTAATAAGGAAAATTTACTAATATTTAATTATCTTTTCCAGTTTTTGTTAAATATCTAACTTTCAAATTAAAAGATGAAAAAATAAAAATACTTTTGATTGTACAATGGAAAATGCTTCCAGGAAATTACAGTATTTTGACAGAGAAGTTAACTTTTATAGGAAGTTTTCTAGAAATGGATATTGAATTTTGATGCAGAATACTACATATACTAGGGACATATATTTTAGAAAAGAAAGGAAGTTAAAGGACATTTTCCATGACAAGCTTAGAGGTAAAAAGTATTTTTTTTATAAAACAACCCAAGTTGCATCAGAAGTAAATAAACAGAAGAGAATTTACTGATAAGAAAATGCTTGAATACTTAATAGGTATGGAATAAACAAATAGAGTATTGTGACAGTGACCTGGGAAATTTGTACTTTCTGCAGGATCTCTGCCTTGCTCTTGGCCCATTCTAGGTAGCCATAGTGAGCAGCATCGAGCCATAAGCAGGCTGACTCATCTGCCCCCAGAACCACTAAAGTACAGTGACCCAATGTATGACCAAGCTTTTTTCCTATTAGGCAGATGAGATTAACAATGTTCCTCTGATTTGCTACACTTAAGGGCTTATGCACTTGACATCTATCAGCCATTCCATCAGGAAGGCAACACTAAGATTACAATTTCTCATTCAGAAGTAATTGGCTTTGAAACCCAGTGTTATTTCTGCTTTGCTTTTCAACTAACTGGTTAGATCCACCTTTCAATTCATACTGTTTCCATCCCTGTTTTCTTGGATTTTGTCCTGTTTTGCTTTGTTTTGTTTTAATCTATTCCTTCAAAGTTCTGATTAGTTTCAAGGAATTTAAAAAAAAATGACACTTCAACAGATTGCCCTCCATATTGAGGAAATCTCCCTGATTCTATGACTCCCTTTAGACTAAGACCGAATTATCCAAGAGGTAGAAAGAGGACCACATTCCAGTAGGATCATGGAATCCTAGGGAGGATAGCTTCAGTGAGAGTCAGGGTTCAGTAGTATTGACTACTGCAGATGAAGACTAAGAAAACATAGATATAACTTATGAAGTCCTCAGCATTGTTTTCAATTCTTTTCTTCCTATTTCTGATCAGTTTCCATGATTCTTCCCTATCTTTGGCATTAGTATCACCCTTGAGAGAATCACCAATGCCCTACTACCTTCAGACTTAATTTTAATAGAAGCAGGACAAGGACCACGGTAGAGTAGCATATTGGAACCCTGAGGAGGGCTTCCTCAAGAGTGACTGTTTGCCAATGTTTCTTTCTCTTTGGGCTTAAGAGTTAATGAGAGGGCTATGAAGGATAAGTTGGAGGTGAAACAGAAGAGATAACTTTTATATTTTTAATAAAAATTTATTTATTTTAATTGGAGTTCAATTGAAGTAAGCCAGAAAGAGATAATTTTTAAAAGGCAAAAGATTTATACGATCTGAAGAGAAACCATTCAGTTCAGTCGCTCAGTCATGTACAACTCTTTGCAACCCCATGGAATGCAGCTCTCCAGGCATTCCTGTCCATAATCAACTCCTGGAGCTTGCTCAAATTCATGTCCATTGAGTTGGAGATGTATCCAACCATCTCATCCTCTGTTGTCCCCTTTTCCTTCTGCCTTCAATATTTAACAACATCAGGGTCTTTTCCAATGAGTCAGTACTTCCCATCAGTTCAGTTCAGTTCAGTTCAGTTGCTCAGTCATGTCCGACTCTTTGCGACCCCATGAATCGCAGCACGCCAGGCCTCCCTGTCCATCATCAACTCCTGGAGTTCCCTCAGACTCACGCCCATCTAGTCACTGATGCCATCCAGCGATCTCATCCTCTGTCATCCNACTGATCTCCAGTAGCATATTGGGCACAGGTGGCCAAAAGTATTGGGGCTTCAGCTTCAGTCCTTCTAATGAAGCTGAAGGACTTAGAATAGGGAAATTTAAATTTAAGAGAAAAGAAGAGCCCACAGGAGAAAGATCGGAGATACAAAAAAGAGAAGGAGTGAGGAAGGGATGGGTTACCCTTCTTATGCTGAAGCAAGATTGTGAAAGCAGAGTCTGGATGAATTTACTAAAATATTAACAGAGAGTCAGAATTAAGATGAATAGCTCCCATTTGAGTAAACTAGGAAGTGCTATCAGATTACATTTGCTTAATTGCTCAGAAAATTCAAGTGAATTGACACAGAAAAATTTTTATATACTGGTTCAAGAAAGAAGACTAACATTCTGACAGCTTGTTCTCTTTTCACCCTACCAAAATTTCACTGAAATGACATAAGAAATGTAAAACAGTAATAAGTCCATAGAAACTTTAGAAAGCAAGTAAGGGTGCCATCAGAAATGCAAATTTCTGGAAAACATAAAGCAAATAGGATAATAAATATGAAGCATATCCCAGCATAGAGGAGCCTGCAGCTCCATAGAGATGGAAAATATCCTCCAGAACAAAAGGAGCCTATAAATAAGCCCAAAATTAAAGGCTTTGGGGAACTGAAAATAGGTTGTGTCTGGTTGGCCATGATGGTAGAACAATTGCACCAGTGTCCTGCCTTCACTGCAGCTAATTCTACTGTGAAGAGGAGAAAGCCACAAATTTGGAAATCCAAATATGATGTGGGCGAGTCCCAAAAGAGTTTTGATGAGATAGTGTCTCCCCTGATTAATAGGCCCCCAAACAAGAAAGTGCACCCCATGTAAAAGATACGCAGTCTACGCAAAACACCCTGACAGTGTGGCCAGCACCACGTAATCACTGTCAATCTCAGAACCAGGTAAATGTTGTCACTTGATACATTCCAGGAGACAATTCTTGGTAACCAAGATCCTTGCTTGTAAATATAAATAGATAATCCAAAACCAAACATTCAAGAACCCAAGCAAAAAGAGGCAACAGACCAACAATAAAACAATGCAGGCTTTGTGGGAACAAAGTTAATTGGGAAACAAATAAAACTTCACAATTATTTTATTTAATATATTTTGTGACATTCGGGTAGACAATAGCATTTTAAAAAAAAAAGCTGCTGTGAAAATGATTAGTGATTTTTTTTTTAATTACTCAGGCTAAATAGTAGACATAATAGCTAAAGATCAGCTTAGTGAAGAAGAGTGAATGAACTAATTCTTATATAATACCAGGCAAAATGGCAAAGAGGTAAAAAGTATAAGAATTTATTGTGTATAATGTCCTTCCTGATCCCTCTTTGGATTTGCAAATTCTCAACTTTGTTGCAATTCTTTCTTAATCTTTTTTCCTCGATTTTGTTTTATACCTTACTCCTCTAACTTTAAAACATTGCTAAAGATATATTTTTAGATTTATATTTCTACCATCACTTAAGTAGAATTTGGAGAGAGACAAGAAGTTAATGTTTAGGTTCCATCAGTGACTTTGAACTACAACGAGAGAAGATCCTTTCCACAGTGATTTTCTTGGTTTTGTTTTACCTTGTTTTCCTCAATGTTGGTTTCCTTTTCAGAGTATCTGTAGAAACTATGTTGCCAGAAGTACTTTTCTCAATAGGTTGTTTTTTCTGCCAGAGTGACATGAAGATAAGTGATGGTCTCTTTCATCCTGAATAGATTCTGCACATTCAGAGTTTCTTATTGGGCACCTGAAAACACTGGGCTGTAAGGTCAGTCTATTAAGGTTAGTAGACATGTATTCGTGTTTTTGTGGCAATCATCTAACTACATGAAGGAAGTTGACAAGTTGGCTATTTTTTAATAACAGAAATTTTCAGTTCAGCTCTAATCTTTATCATGTTAGTTACCCCAAGTATATATAGTGATGTCTTTAAAAGAGTAAACTTGATATATAGGCAAAAATAATTAAGAAAGGAAATTCTATATGTTATTTCATCTATGAAAAGTTAAAACACTTTAGATTTTTTTGGCAATTAACTGAAAGTAAATATAAATTTTTTTTTATTTGCTATAGTCTTAGTTTAGAATATGGAACAAAGATATTTGTAATTCTTTGATTATCGATTTCTAGCTTAACTAACTGATGGTCAAAGAATGTGCTCTAGATAATTCAGCCTCTTGGCAATTTGTTGAGGTTGCTTTACGGCCCAGCAGACAGTCAGTTTAGGTGAATGATGCATATACACATATGTTCTTTTATTGTTTGGTGCAGAATTGTATATATGCTGATTAAGGGAGGTTTATTGAAAGTATTCTTTAGAACATACACCTCAATGCTCATAGCAGCACCATTTACAACTGCCAAGACACAGAAGCAACACAAGTACTCATCAGCAGATGACTGGCTTAGGAAGATGTCTTAAGAAGATATATATATATATATATATATCCCACGTATATATACACATACATACATATAATATGGAATATTACTCAGCCATAATAAAGAATGAAATATTGCCATTTGCAGCAATAAGGTTGGAGCTAGTATAATACTATGCTTAATGAAATAAGTCAGAGAAAAACAAATACCATATGATACCACATATGTATGGAATCTAAAAAATAACACAAATGAATTCATATATAAGACAGAAACAGAATCCAGACATAGAAAACAACCTAATGGTTGCCAAAAGGGTGATGAAGAGGGGAAAGATGAATGAGGAATATGGGATTAAGAGATATAAACTACTATATGTGTGTGACTTATTGCAGTTTTCTTTATTTGATGCCTTATCAATTTGGACATTCTTTGCCTTTATTTCTTCAAGTTTTTACCTGTCCAGTTTTTCCCCTGGGATGCCAGTTATATATACTTTTTACTTGTACTAAAGTGACAAATTATTTAGTATTTCTTCTCTTTAATTCACCAAATTTTAACCCTAATACTTTCTGGTATTTCTTTCAGATCACTTATCCTCTCTTCATCTTTCAATGTTCTGTTTAGCACACCTATTTAGTTTACTGCAGATGGTGACTGCAGCCATGAAATTAAAAGACGCTTACTCCTTGGAAGAAAAGTTATGACCAACCTAGACAGCATATTCAAAAGCAGAGACATTACTTTGCCAACTAAGGTCCGTCTAGTCAAGGCTATGGTTTTTCCAGTAGTCATGTATGGATATGAGAGTTGGACTGTGAAGAAGGCTGAGCGCCGGACAATTGATGCTTTTGAACTGTGGTGCTGGAGAAGACTCTTGAGAGTCCTGGACTGCAAGGAGATCCAACCAGTCCATTCTGAAGGAGATCAGCCCTGGGATATCTTTGGAAGGAATGATGCTAAAGCTGAAGCTCCAGTACTTTGGCCACTTCATGCAAAGAGTTGACTCATTGGAAAAGACTCTGATGCTGGGAGGGATTGGGGGCAGGAGGAGAAGGGGATGACAGAGGATGAGATGGCTGGATGGCATCACTGACTCAATGGCCGTGAATCTGAGTGAACTCCGGGAGTTGATGATGGACAGGGAGGCCTGGCGTGCTGCGATTCATGGGGTGGTAAAGAGTCGGACACAACTGAGGGACTGAACTGAATTGAACTGATTTAGTTTTCAATTTCAGTTATTACATTTTTAGCCCTAGAATTTTTATTTATTCTTTTTAAAATCTATAAATTCTCCATGTTATTTTTAAGCCTAATTATACTCCTTTTATCCAAGCTGATAGTCCAATAAATGGGTCATCTATTCATCTGATCTTTTCTCCTGTTTTCTGTCATGTCTGTTTTCTTAGTATTTTATTAGTATTAAAGATTATGTTTGCTAAAGTATAGTGACTTTGGATAATGTTATCTTTCTCTGTGGATCTAGTTTACCAGTAAGATATTGGTAGATTACCGTATTCTAATTCTAGGATTCAATTGCAGATTTGGTGATGGTCAATCTATTGTCTCTGCTTTTCTAGTATGTGGATACCTGGGTTGCTAATTGATATACTGGAGTTTTTCATCAGGATCTCTCCCTCTTGGAAACTTCTGAACTATAGTTTTTGTCCCCCTAGGACTGTTGAGTCTACAGAAAACCTTACTCAGCCAGTCCTTCTTTGGCTTTCTGCCGAGCTTCTTATTATCTTATTTTGTATAATTTAATAATTCAGCAAATGATTTCTTATTCTTCACTTATTTTTTAGAAATGCAGGCTTTATTATTTGTACTAAGTCTTATAAAATAACTGCATGCATGATAAAGCATATGCTTTTAAAATGTACTGTCTTAGTACTATCTTAAATTTTATCTTAGCTTTAAAAAAAAGCTTCTTCATATAGTCTGCTTTTCCTGGAACCCAAGTAAAGTTATTTTGTTTTTATTCTTTTTCATTTTCTTAACCAGGTCCTCTGAGTTTGTATCATTAAAGTAGTTATTCATGTTTGAAATAGTCATAAGATTTTAAAATTTAGATTAGAAGGAACCTAAGACATCGTCTTTTGTTGGCTAATCTCCCACACAGTACAGAAATGTTTCCTGCAGCATCCTTGGCAGATGCTTATCCAGTCTCAACTTGGATATCTTCAGCAAAGGAGCTCATCATTTCCTAAAACAAACCATTCTGTTGGACAACTCTATTTTAAAAATCCTTATGTTGAGCTAAAATATGTTTCTTTGTAACTTATACTCATTTACTCATTGTTTTAAATTTTCCTTCTTGAATAAGTCAAAACAAGAGAACATTCCAGAGAGCTGTATTTAAAATACATCTAAATGCCATTCCTGTCTTTTTATTTATTTATTTTATTTTTGCTTTCTTGTCCCAAAGCACTAAGCATAATTTGCTAGACATAGATAATAATTATAAGAAAGTTGCCTATTTGGTAATAATTTAAAAGCTATCTTTACATTATATGAACCCCTTTGACATTTTGAAGACAAAAATCCTTTGTAATTATCTTGAATTACATTTTTGTTTACCAAAAGAAAAAAAAAAAGAGTAAGAAGACTGCCATCTATTTTCAAAGGTGAAACTACATGGCCACATGTGGGAATGTAGAGAAAACCAATTCGATTATAGAGGTCTGATTACAATCTGGGGGTGTGCATTCTTGTTTCCTTTTCATATGTAGACTGTCATTAAGACTTACTGCTTGTGAATTAATGATGACAATAATCTCATAGCAGCTAGTATTTGTTGGGTACTTGCTATATGTAATTCATGTACCTGGTCTCTACATTTGGACTGAGTTCTCTCTCAATAAGAACTTTCTAATCCCTTATAATATAATTTATGGTCCAAACAAGATGCTTTGAGGATCAAAGAAGGTACTATTAATAGCTACTCTGAGACAACTGTACAATCTGAACTGTCCAGGCAGAGGGGGACTTAGAGTCACTCTTCTTGAAGTTGAATTCTAGTTTTTACATTGGCTGATCCCATTTGTCTAGAAATTTGCATAAACATGCCACATTGTTTCAAAAAACTCTAAAAGGCATTTTTAAAACATTATTTCCTGTCCTCCTTATGATTTAAGTTGCCACTTAAACCCCATCCTCTCCATTGAACAATGTAGTTTTGTAAGCAAAATTTACTACTTTTTTCATAATTTGTCAAAAATGAAAACAATCTATTGTTCCTATTCCACTCTTCCTCATCTAAAATGGAGGAAATAGTAGGGTTTAGAAGTCTAGACCACCATCCTCCAACAGAACCCTATCAGCCTTAAGATGTTCTCAAAATGAGAAAAGAGGTAGAGTTTGAAGAATCAGAGCTGTTGTGTTAGTAATCCCAAATTTCCAGGCCTAATTAAAAATCAGAGCACCTAGTGCTTCCAGATTATTTTGTAAAAGTGCTATTTTTGCAAAACTAATCCCAGGATCAATAAAGAATACCCATCCTCATTCTAAGCAGTGTTCTCAGTCTCAGCTGCACCATTGCATGGGGCTGGTTCACTCTTAGTTGGTCTGGGGTGTGACCTAGGTGAGAGACTTTGATGTATATCTCTCAGGTTGAAAGCCATTATTCTAAACCTACATAGAGGGGGGGAAAAGGTTTTTGTTTTTTTTTTTTCCTAGGTCTAAGATTTGTGATTGCTAATGCTAGCGTAGTGAAGGCAAAAAGAGAAGCAGATGGCGGAGCATGAAATGGTTAGATAGCATCATCGACTCAAAGGGCATGAGTTTGAACAAATCCTGGGAGATAGTGAAGGACAGGGGAGGCTTGTGTGCTGCAGTCGGTAATGTTGCAGAGTCAGACACACCTTAGTGACTGAACACAGAGCAGGAGGATCACATAGATTCCGAACTTCGACATCTCAAGATCAGTGCCTCACTCTGAAACATCTGGTCGATTCTAAAGGAAACTTGCAGAATCTTGCTGGTCAGATCGAGAGGGGAGGAGATTCTTATTTTTCCCTCAAAATATGTCCTTTTAACCTCAACCTGGCAGAAATCACTTTAGACCTTCTTCTGTTCATAAAATAAAGACTTTTGTGAGTTATTTCCTTTTTGCAGTATGTATACTACAGAAATTGGATCAAAGCAGTGATTAGGTAAACTTTGGGGAAAACCATGTCTATTCCCTTTTGTTAGTAAAGGAGAAAAACAGCATAGAAATACTTGTTTGCCACTGTTCTTGCCTTTGTACTCTTTAAAATGGATTTAAGATAGTTACCATTCATCCTGTCACTAAGGAGGCAAGGTACTCGCAAATAATTTTCTTAGGAACAATATCAGATGATCTTCATACAAAAGTACCTCTTCTTTTTTTATGTTATCTTTTCTAATTTATACATTGCCACGATCCATCAGCCTACCTGTGCTAGCTCTAGGATGTGTTAAGGAAAATATTTTCTTTCACTTTTGTATCAAATACTCTTTCCTTAATGACTCAGTATCATCATATCCTTTGCTTTATTTTTTAAATCTGTATACGATTTTCTTTCCTGAATAAATTATATGCCCTAAGGGTAGCTACCAAATCATGATTTTGACCCACTGAGTAGATACTTCTGATTCTACTTACTCGAATGAAATGAATCTCACATGAGCCAGCAGCTTAGTTCTCATACCAAACTGCCAGAAGGTCACATTACAATGAAACTTCAGTTCTCAGAGTTAATAGTTTCCTCACACTCCTCCCTCTGTCAAATATGTTCAGCTGAGCTTGTGCATATGACTTCAGTTCATAAAAAGTTTACAAGTGCAGCTGGAATGCTTAGCATTTGATTGTTACATAAATAAGTATTTGAGAACATATGTAAACCTGACAGTGTTAGTACCAGATGTTCCAGTAACACAATAATGCACTTTGAATGTCCCTTCTCACTTTCAACTTGTTTGTCATTCTCTCTTTATCTGCTAAGTTTCAGATAAGCACATATTAACTCTATCCATTAAGTTATCCATATTAACTCTAATTGAATTGTAACATTCAAGGTAAATGTATTTCATTTAGTGTGTAGAAGTACAAATAACATAGATACTAATACACAGTCATTTTTTACATTTCTCCATAAAATACAAATATTTCAACTCCTAATTGTTTATGGTTTATAAAGAAGAAAGAAATCTCTGGGCATATGAATATATTCTCAGATCTATAGGAATTGCCCTTGCAATTTTGAGTTTTCCAAGTTTTTTTTTTTTCCTCTCTTTTTGACTACAAGCCACTTCAATTAAGAGATTTCTGTCTCCTACACAAATACTCCTGCCTTCCACCAGTCTTCTCGACCCTCCTTACCATAGTTGACTGTATCTTGATATGTAGAAGCTATTGGCATTCTGAGCACATATTTTGCTTCCTTATGGTTTTGTTTTGCAATTATTTCAAATTCACTGAAGAATAGTGACAATAAGAATCGTACGTAAAACACTCATACATCTTCTTGCCAGATTCACCTGTTAATATTTTGTCCCGTTTCCTTTATCGGATGAATGTGCACTCTCCTTCTCTCTTTGTATATGTGTATGTGTGTGTATATATAAATATAACATGTATATATTATGAATATATTTATATATGTGTGTTTATATGCACACATGCATTTTTTTCTAAACCTTTTAAATATTAGTTGCATGGTCTTTTACTCATACACTTTAACGTGTATTTTTTCTACAAATAAGAATATTGTCTTACATACAAGTAGATTCCCCCTAATCTTCCATCTGTATTCCAGTTGTGTTAGTTGACCCAGTAATATTCATTACAAGGTATCCAGGTTTTACTTTTGGAGTCAGGTTGCATGTGTTGTACGCAATACCAGTAGAGGGATAGGTTGAGATAGTTATAGGGCCCTGGAAACTTTAGTGGCCCAGCAGTTTGCTGAAAGAAGTAATTTATTTAGAGGAAAAATGCAAATATGGTCAGAAAAGAAAGCAAAAAGTTGAAGCCAGAAATTCAGTTCTAAGCCTCAGAATGAGAGGTCATACAAGGCCCCCAAAGGACAATTAATCATGAAATTGGGAAACATGATACAATATGTGTTAAGGCAAGAGATTTAGAATTAATGCCCTGAGATTGATGGAGGTCTGTCTTCATGTGAAAACATCTCTATAGTAAGGAAACAATCTTGATAGCCTAAAAAAGCCAGAGCTTGCCTTTCTTGAGCTTTGCCTGATAGAAGACTGTGACTCAGTTAATGGCATGGCTTACTTAGGTGAGATGAGATTCCCTCGGTGACACTGGAGCAGAACCTGAAATGTCCTTCAGAGATAAAGGAGTTCAAGACCTCCTGTACTTGTTGCCTCTGATCAGGAGGGAAAGGGTAGAGAGCCATCCAAATAAGAGCAAAATAGTAAGAAGTAACAGGGGAAAGGAGTAAAAGATAGGTGGGGAAATGATTTCTGATTTTCAGAGTGGATCTAGGAAACATGCTTCAGGTTTGTCCAATGGCTGCACAGTTCCGGAGGGAAGAGAGTCCTCTAAGTCTGCTGCTTAAGTTGTTTCCTTTGGTAGAAAATGTGTTTTATTTATACGTAATATTATTTGTAAAAAAAAAAAAATTAGAAACACTGTGTTATAAATTTAAAGCTTGCTTCCAAAGATACAGGAAAACAAGAAAAATGTGCCTGGAGTTAAGTAAGAGGAGACCTAATTAGCATTCTTATAGAATGAGCTGTAGATTTACGGAGACTTACAAAAGGGAAAAATACCAGAGCACCAGACTAGCACATCAATCATTTGAAATTGTCTGACAGTCCTGAAGAGGATATCCTGGCTGCAGAAAGCACAGAGCTGTCTTAAGGCTAGGGGCCCAGGTCAGAACTTAATAAGAACAAAAGATGAGCAATTTTGAGAGGAACCAGCTGGCTTAAGGTGATCCAAAGTGCACAGATGTTAAAGGCTTACTGTTCCAACAATACTATTACTGACACAAGAAGAACAGAATAACCATTAAAAAAAAAACCAAAACTTGATTTACCACGTTGACACTTGGGATTTAACAATATATGTATTTCTGTTCTGCCTTACTAATTTTCTTTTTTCTTAATTTTAATTTTCAGTATGTTAAATTTACTCATAAGAACATTCTAAAAATGTACAATTTTCCCTTTTTAATAGCATATAATAAAACATTAAAAACCCAAACAGAATACTTGACGTTTACAATTCACAATCAAATTATAGGAATATTAAATATTTACAAAACTATATATCTTTTTAAAAATATTTATAAAGTTACATGCAATTTTGTAGAATTGATATAAAAGAATGGCTCAAAAATGGGAGAATTTTCCTTCATTCCTAAAAAGAAAACATATCCAATAAAGATTCTTGAGTACCATATCTACTATAATGTTATTTTATTTTGTGTCTTCTGGTTGATGACTGTGAGAAAGGACAGAATTTATTACAAAACTTGAAAAAATGTAGCTGAGCTTTCTTAGAAACATATGTGTGTATATATATATAATCCTGTTGATGTGATATCTTTAAGTAGGTTTTTTAAATGGTCTAAGCACAATAAGAATCTATAATTTCCTTTATGCTTGCATCAAAATCCCTCAAACTTTTAACACAGGTGGTTTTGTGGCAAGTAGAGAGATGTTAGATCACACATCAATTATGAACTTTTTGATGTGGTTATTGAATGTAAAAGAGAGTCATCTAAAACATAAAATCTAAGTGGTTGGAGTCATGGGAATAATCAGGAACTGAAAACAAAGTGGTTTGGAAAATGTTCATTTTGCTAGTGCAGAGTATGTTGCAGTTAAAGTCATAAAAGTTATTTTTACATTCTTTGAGACTGTGGTCATTATCTTCTATCAATGGCACTAAATATTTTGTGAGTGTAAGAAATGTTACTGATAATTACACGAAAGCATTACGTACCCTAGAAAAGAGTCACTATGTACTACCTTTAAAAATATTTAAAATGAATCATTCACCATATATAGCAGAATCAACTATGTCAAAGATACCCAACTTTATTTAGCAAGGAATATTAAATACTTGGGGGCTTCCCAGGTGGCTCAGTGGTAAAGAATCTGCCAGCCAAGCAGGAGACTTGAGTGTAATCCCTGAGTCAGGAGGATTCCCTGGAGAAGGAAATGGCAACCCATTCCAGTATTCTTGCCTGGGAAATCCCGTGGACAGAGGAGCCTAACAAGCTACAGTCCAAGGGGTTGCAGTCATGACTTAGCAACTAAATAGCAGCAGCTACAGCATAAAGTACACAGTAATAAAAAGCTTTTATGCCTGTCTCTGTGGCATTACTGAGTACATGGGTTGGCCATGTGAAAATTCCTCGTTGCATGCGCCATGCCATACATGGAGACTTCCTCATTTGCTCTTACATGAAGATGTGAAAATAATAATATTAAAAGTGCTCCTCTGTGACTAGTTGTCTCCATTTTCAATTCTAAGACAGAGTAACTGCATAAATAAGCAGAATTTCAAATTTGATTATCAAAATCTGTAAGTATATCACGTTCGTTTTGTTATTTGTATTCAGAGAACATGAAAGAGAGGCTATCTAATTTCACTGCAGCTTGCTTCCTTTTTTTAAAAAAAAAAACATCAAAATAGTTTCATGGAGATGAGCTTTGAAACACGGCTTAAACATATTCTTTTTTTTCTTTCTTCTAAGGTTAGTGTCACTTCAAAAATAAAAATAAGCACTCTTATTGGAACTTTAGGAATAATGCTGAGTATAAACAGGCTTAGAATATACTTAACTGTAGTAATCCTTCCCGACACACATAGAGATGAATTGATAACTGGATTTGGCATTTCAAATATTTTTTACCCAAGGCAAGGGCTTTAAGGTGTTTTCTTGGTATTAGAGAGTTTAGAGATGAAAAAGGTGCCATTTATTATTTTCTCTTTCTGTCAGCTTAGGACTTCTGTTTGCAATCATGTTTATAATACTAGGCATAACTGTTCTTAAATGTCTTACCTGTTGAAGAATGTTCTATTCAATGTGTATCCAAGGTTTTGACTGAATAGTAGTCTGATTAAGTCAGCTAAGATAATTTATTGGAAGAGAACTTGAACTTGGGATCATAAGTGAGTTCTAATCAGGAATCTGCAACATAGTTTATGTTGATCTCAAGCAAATCACTTCCTCTCAGTTCCCTGTTTTCTCATATGAAATGCAAGAGGTAGACTGCAAGTTTCCTCAGTGTGAAATTAATTCCATTAATTAGGCATCAAATAAGTCACTTAATTATGTTAACCACATCAGCTGGTTAGTTCAGCCAAAGTATTTAAACAATTTACAATAAGACTATGAACAATCAGAAAACTTCATTGTTATAGCTTGAGAACTATCTGCTTTCTTAATATTGGTACTACCTTGCCAAGTAATAGCAATTTAAAAGATCTGTCAAAAATTGTAATAGTATACTATTTTCCTTCAGTATTATCTAAAAGAATATAACCACAGCTTACTTATTGTTGGGGCCATAGACTATAAATGTAAAAGTGATTAACTTTCACAATCCTACTTTCTCATGGGATTCAAAGAAGAAAATATCTGTCCTCCTTTAAAAAAAAAAAGAGGGGGGTGGTTACATATGTTCCTATTCCTCCAAAAAGCAGAATATCCAAATGGAAAGGATCATTAAACCCTTTTATTAACTTGATAGCCCAATTATTTGAATAATTTTCTCTTCACCAAAACTGATAGGATACTTTACTATGTCAACAGATTATTTCTGATCGCAGACATAACCTCACAGTATTCTTATAATGAAAAAAAGCACAGAATTTCAAGTCAGGAGACTTAGATGCAAGAATCTATTCTATCACCCATCCTATACATATGATTAGGGTAATTCAGCATCTTTGAACTTCAGTTTCCTTATTTCTAACGAGGAAGCAGTAATACTTGTCTCTGGAGCTGTTGTCTGGATGCAATGAAATAATGAATGAATCATAAAGGTTAGTATACATTGTTAAAACTAACTCTTTAAAAATATTCAAAATAATTAATATTTCATAAATCATGTTATTTCCATTTGCCTACATACAGATAACATCATACATTTATGGTAGTATTATTAAAATTCAAATATTAAAAGGGAAGTAAAGAAAAGAAATGGAGCAGATATTTCTTGAGCACTCTGCCACAGCGTCAGGAAGTCAGATGATAGCTTTATTTCTAACTCTTACATAAAGTACTTTCTAACTTTTGTGTTAGAAACAGGGCCTTGCATGTTGTCAACTCCACAAGAGAAGGGAACTAAAAATCTTTCTGGGTGCTATAAATTGTGGAATAAAGAATAGCTGCTCAACTCTGGAGAAATTCCAGGTTTTTTCCCCTCCACTCTTTCACTCCATTCCTTCAAATTTTATTTTCTTAATATATAAACCATTCATAAGTATATAGCCTACAAGTCTAATGGATGTGGCTGCACACCAAGCTGTGAACTGATTTCCTTATCAGAAGGCTGCATTCAAGTTGGAATCCAGGTGGATTTTTAACTGAAATGGCATGAGGAAAAAAAAAAAAAATGAAAAAAGCAAAACCTTCTTCATTATGAATGTGAGATAATTACTTTTCAAAAATTGCAGCCCTAATCCAAGAAGGGGCCACAAGGTTTAATTGTGGGTGTGCTATTTACAGATTAATTAGGACATTTAACTTCATTTTTTATACCGCAGAATTAATCCCATAAAAATTAGTGATCTCGAAGGAGTCAGTTGTCAACTCTGACAGGATCTCTTTGCCATAATCTATTAAAATGCCGCTTTTATCTTGTCTTGCCTGTGTCATATTTTATGGATTTTTTCATAAACACTGCCTATACTTCATAAATGTCTCAATTTTCTAGTCTATTAACATTACTTCAAAAGCAATTGATAAAAGAGTAGGGCATGCATGAAATAATACACCAATAATGTGAAATGCTGGAGGCAAGAACAGTGGGTAGGATCTGCACAGCTTGTGAGCTGAAACAATGAAAGGATATTTTATCTACTACAATAAAGAAACAAATGATCATTTTTGATAGTAGAGAAAAGATTGCTAGTAATTGGGCGGATGAAAAATGGGTTACACAGAAAATACAGCCTATTTTGAAAATGAAACTGAAATGAGAAAACACACATCTCCAAGTATATGTTTACATTATGGGAAACACTTTCTCTTTGGTTACTAAAGATTTGGCATTCAGCTTGATTTAGCTTAGACATGATATTCTTATTTTATTTATAAACAATATTTCCTTTGTATGCATATATTTAACCTATTAACGTATATTGTATTTATTAAGTAAAATAAATGTTGAAATTGCTTTTTAAATTTTTATGACTGTTATTTTGATTTTTGAAATCATTTAATTTTTCTTTTGAATGTATAGATGATTTATCTATGGCATCCTCTTTTTTTAAAGCACTAATATATGACCTTGTGGCAGAGAGTGAAGAAATAAAGAGCCTCTTGATGGAATGATAGAGAATGAAAAACTTGGCTTAAAACAACATTCAGAAAACTAAGATCATGGCATCTGGTCCCATCACTTCATGACAAATAGATGGGGAAACAGTGGCAGCTCATTTTCATGAGCTTCAAAAATCACCGCAGATGATGATTGCAGCCAGGAAATTAAAAGACGCTTGGTCCTTGGAAGAAAAGCTATGACCAACCTGGACAGCATATTAAAAAGCAGAGACATTACTTTGCCAACAAAGATCCATCTAGTCAAAGCTATGGTTTTCCAGTAGTCATGTATGGATGTGAGAGTTGGACTATAAAGAAAGCTGAGCACCGAAGAATTGATGCTTTTGAACTGCGATGATGGAGAAGACTCTTGAGGGTCCCTTGGACTGCAAGGAGGTCCAACCAGTCCATTCTAAAGGAGCTCAGTCCTGGGTGTTCATTGGAATCACTGATGCTGAAGCTGGAACTGCAATACTTTGGTCACCTCATGCAGAGAACTGACTCACTGGAAAAGACACTGATGCTGGGGAAGATTGAAGGCAAGAGTAGAAGAGGACGACAGAGAATGAGATGGCTGGATGGCATCAGCAACTCGATGGAGTTTGAGCAAGCTCTGGGGATTGGTGATGGGCAGGGAAGCCTGGTGTGCTGCAGTCCATGGGGTCACAAAGACTTCAACATGACTGAGCAACTGTACTGTACTGTAATATATGATCTAGATTCACATAATGAAATGAGTATCTTACCTGAATTTGTGCCACAAATTTAATTCACAGTTATGTAACCAGACTTTTTAAAATGTAATTAGTTTTTAAGTAAATCAAATGAATATATTTAAATCAATGAAATAGAAGAGAAGGACCATTATGTAGAGGCGGAATTCCTGATTTTCCTTTCATTCTGTTCTTGATATTTTACCACTTGATTTAGTTCAATGAAACCATATACTGTTCTGGACTTTCATTCTTAAGATATCATGGTTTATAAAAAGTAGTGACCCTAGGTCCNCCTCTTTTTTTAAAGCACTAATATATGACCTTGTGGCAGAGAGTGAAGAAATAAAGAGCCTCTTGATGGAATGATAGAGAATGAAAAACTTGGCTTAAAACAACATTCAGAAAACTAAGATCATGGCATCTGGTCCCATCACTTCATGACAAATAGATGGGGAAACAGTGGCAGCTCATTTTCATGAGCTTCAAAAATCACCGCAGATGATGATTGCAGCCAGGAAATTAAAAGACGCTTGGTCCTTGGAAGAAAAGCTATGACCAACCTGGACAGCATATTAAAAAGCAGAGACATTACTTTGCCAACAAAGATCCATCTAGTCAAAGCTATGGTTTTCCAGTAGTCATGTATGGATGTGAGAGTTGGACTATAAAGAAAGCTGAGCACCGAAGAATTGATGCTTTTGAACTGCGATGATGGAGAAGACTCTTGAGGGTCCCTTGGACTGCAAGGAGGTCCAACCAGTCCATTCTAAAGGAGCTCAGTCCTGGGTGTTCATTGGAATCACTGATGCTGAAGCTGGAACTGCAATACTTTGGTCACCTCATGCAGAGAACTGACTCACTGGAAAAGACACTGATGCTGGGGAAGATTGAAGGCAAGAGTAGAAGAGGACGACAGAGAATGAGATGGCTGGATGGCATCAGCAACTCGATGGAGTTTGAGCAAGCTCTGGGGATTGGTGATGGGCAGGGAAGCCTGGTGTGCTGCAGTCCATGGGGTCACAAAGACTTCAACATGACTGAGCAACTGTACTGTACTGTAATATATGATCTAGATTCACATAATGAAATGAGTATCTTACCTGAATTTGTGCCACAAATTTAATTCACAGTTATGTAACCAGACTTTTTAAAATGTAATTAGTTTTTAAGTAAATCAAATGAATATATTTAAATCAATGAAATAGAAGAGAAGGACCATTATGTAGAGGCGGAATTCCTGATTTTCCTTTCATTCTGTTCTTGATATTTTACCACTTGATTTAGTTCAATGAAACCATATACTGTTCTGGACTTTCATTCTTAAGATATCATGGTTTATAAAAAGTAGTGACCCTAGGTCCTAATATGCCAAGACAGTCCCATTGTTTACCTGTAGTTATCAATAATTCTTCTCACTGTCAAAAAATGTTTGGCTTGAGTGATACAGTATATCGTGACCTATTGAACCATGTGGTCAAATAAATATTGGAATGGATTTTTTAGTAATACATTTAATTTTAAATTTCCTTAAACCTAAAGGTACTATCTGAAAGAATTAGTGTGACTTAGTGTTAAATACATAAAAGTTCTTGGTTCTTGACTCATACTCTTTTTTTGACTTGGAAACAAGAGCATTTTGTTGTTGCTCAGGTAGGAAATAGGCTTGACTAACTCCATTGTGATCGTTCAGTTCTAACACTTAGGAAGTACATGATTTTTCTCAGGCTGAGTGACAGTGATACACTAGGTTGTTGCATTGTACTAGGGGCACTCTACGAAGCAGGCAATGTATTATAGTTGTATAAAGTATAGGCTCCATTGTAATGATGCTGTAAGTTCCTGTGACCTTACAGGGTACAGGAAATCATGATCAAGGAAATTTTGTAGTCCTCTAATTTTGCAAAGAATATCTGAGAACCCTGATCCTCAGTACTAACATTAAGAAACTGTCACCAAAGTTATATGAGTCATAGCCAAATCTACCATGTAGGATAATAGACAATAAGCAACATAATAGTTTTTAACCTGGTCTAATTTACACCTACCTCTTATACTTATTTTTCAATCTTTCCCATCATAGGAAACTTCATAAATATTCACCCAGTTGTTAAGCCCAAAACCTTTTGGGGTTGTCCATGTTTCCTCTTTTGTCCACTGTTTATACCAACAAATTCTACCCCTTCTAATCCTACACTCTTTCCAGTCAGAGTCTATTTTTCTTCCTCACCCTCAGAAGCCTAGCCCAAGCTACCTTCATCCTGCTCTATGGTTTTACAACAGCTGTGTTACCTGATTTTCCCCACTTCTCCTCCTGCTTTCCCCCACCACAATTCATTTTGCATGCCATACTCAAGGTGACCTTTCTTTAAAAGAAAATTTCAACATATTTATTTATCTAAAAAAATTTTTTTGTAGTTGCTTTACAATGATAGAGTGACTTTTTAAGAAGGTAAAGTTGCAAAGATAAACAAATGAGATTTCATCAGACTAAAAAGCTACTACACAGCATATCAGTCATCATAACGAAAAGGCAAACTTTGGAATAGCAGAAAATATTTGCAAATCATGTATCTAATAGTGGCTACACTTCCAAAATATATAAGAAATTCCTACAGCTCAATAGCAAAGAAACTAGTAACCTGAATTTTAAAATAGTCTAAAGACTTAAATACATATTTCTTCAAAGAAGATATGCAAATGACCAAAATAATGTCACTAACCATCAGGGAAATGCAAACAAAAATCACAATGAGATATGACGTCATGCCTATTAAGATGGCCATTAAAAAAAAAGATGAAAAATATTGACAAGAATGTGGAAAAATTGGAACCCTTGTATGCTGTTGGTAGGAGTGCAAAATGGCATTCCTGCTATGGGAAACAGTATGAAGGTTCCTCAAAAAAAAAATAAAAATTGAACTACCATATCACTCAGCAGTCCCACTTATGGGTATTTATCCATTAGAATGAAAATGAGCATCTTGAAGAGATATCAGGACTCCCATGTTCCACAATAATATGTGGAATCAACCTAAACACCATTCCATCAGTGGATGAATAGAAAAGAAGCTTGTGGTATATCCATACAACAGCATATTATCCAACCTTTAAAAAAGAAGAAAATCCTGCCATATGTGATGCGACATGGATGAACCTTAAAGGTATTATGCTAAGTGAAATGTCACTCATAAAAGGTCAAATACTGCATGATTCTAGTTATAGGTGGTATCTAAAATAGTCAAACTCATAGAAGCAGAGAGGAGAATGTTGGTTGTCAGAGGCTGGGGTGAAGAATAAATGGGTTGTTGCTAATCAACAGATGCAAACTTCTGGTTTTACAAGGTAAAATAACTTCGATAGGTCTCTTGTACAACATTGTGCCTATAGAAAACATTGTACACTTAGACGTATATTAAGAGGGTATATCTCATGCTACACGGTCTTACCATAATACTGTAAAAAATTTTAATGTAAATCTGATTGCATAATTCAGTAGTTTCCATTAATGTTGAGGATAAAATCCAAGCTCTTCACTGTGGATAGAACCTGTCTTCCTCATCTCCTGTCAGTCTCTTTTTCCCCATTCTTTAGCCACATTATCTTTTATTTAAGTCCATCCAGCAAACCTTGATATTGCCTCTGCATGTCTGGTTGCTTGGTCATCAGATGATCTTTCATGAGGCCTTTCCTGACTATCTTATTGAGTATGATTTCAACTCACCACTCACTACTTATGTATATAGAAATGACTTATAAATTTTTCTCCTTTAGTCTAGATCATTCCTTAGAACTTCAGGCTTTTTAACTGTAGTTGGTTTGCAATGTTGTGTTAATTTCTGCTGTACAGCAAAGTGACTCAGATACATGTACATATATATTTGTATATTCTTTTTTATATTCTTTTCCATTATCTTTTATTACAGGATATTGAATGTAGTTTCCTGTGCTATACAGTAGAACCTTGTTGTTTATCCATCCTATATATAATAGTTTGCCTCTGCATGCCTGCTAAGTTGCTTCAGTCATGTCCAACTCTTTGCAACTCTATGGACTGTAGCTCACCACGCTCATTTGTCCATGGGATTTTCCAGATAAGAATACTGGAGAGGGTTGCCATGCCCTCCTCCAGGGCATCTTCCTAACCTAAGTATCGAATCCCCACCTCCTGCATTGCAGGCAAATTCTTCACCGCTGAGCCACCGGAGAAGCCCTAGTTTGCCTCTGCTAATCCTAAACTCCTAATCTTTCTCTCCTTCATTCCCCTCCCCCTTGACAATCACAAGTCTGTTCTCTGTATCTGTGAGTCTGTTTTTATTCCATAGATATATTAATTTGTGTCCTATTTTACATTCCACATGTCAGTGATATTACATGGTATTTGTCTTTCTCTTGCTAACTTACTTAGTATTATAATTTCTAGGGTCATCCATGTTGCTGCAAATGGCATTATTTTTTCCTTTTAAATTCCATGATATGTATGTACCACATCTTCTTTATCCATTCGTCTGTTGATCTGTTTATGCCATTTCCATTCTTGGCTATTGTAAGTAGTGCTACTGTGAACAGAGGGCTTCATGTAACTTTTCAGTTATAGTTTCATATGGGTATATGGCTAGGAGTGGGATTGCTGGATCATATGGAGAGTTCCAGACTTTTATACCTGTCATGTTGTCATCTCTGCCCAAATATGTCAAGAGAAATTAAACTTAGCAAGCCCAAACAACCACTTATGATTTTTCCCTTAAAGTTTGGCCTCTCCCACTGTCCCTAAGTAAGTGACACAGAAACACTTGGTGACGTCCTTCAAATCTCCCTTTCGCTTGCCCTCACTTTTAGTATCCAAATGTAAGGGATATCATTTGATCTTCCTAAATATCTCTGCAATCCATTCACGTCTTGTCATCTCTTCCCCAGGTCGTAGTACAAGCTCCCATCATCACTCACCCAGATTATGCTAGTAGCTACCTCATTGATCATGCTATCAATTCTAGCTCTCCAGCTAGAATGATATTTTCTTAAAAGTGCGTATTTGACAGTGCCGACTCCTTTACCCCTTCTCCATCACTATTTTTTCCAATTCAACCACACTGTCAGCTCCCACATTCATACAACTACATTCTAGGAACTGAATATGCAGTCCTGGCCTTACAGATTTATATTTTAGTAGAGAAGCAGACATTAAATACGCAAATAGAATAATTTTAGATTCTACTAAGTACTGTGAAGAAAATAAATTAGGAGACAGAGACAGATAATAATTAGGAGAGGTATCACTTTTGAGTTAGAGTCAGTAATGTCTTTTCCCCAAGGAAGGAGGAGACTAGAACAAGTAGGCTCTAAAATTAGAAGATGGAAGTTAACAAATGGAATGTTTAAAATAAAGATTTGGGAAGTAATTTGGTATTGGTGATGACAAAGTTGGTCAGTGTTTCTCATGTTTTTTGGATGGGACACAGTAAATAATACGATTTTCAAAGCAACTTAGAATACCCATACATATATTATATGTATCTGAAAGAAGTGTTCATGAAACAATGTTTACCTTACTTAGTAAGCTGATATTTTAAAATTTAATCTATGTTGAACTTTTAAGGAAAAAAAACTGATTATAACTCAAATCAAAGATTATTGTTTGGGTTACAAATGGACCCAAACTTGCAGTTTGAAAACACAGCTCTAAAGACCCTAAAATCATGGCCTCTGGTATGGCATGATCTTTATGGCACTATGGCATATAGTGCCACAGATTTTTTTATGGCACATTGTGGCAAATAGATAGGGGGAAAAGGGAAATAGTGGCATATTTTATTTTCTTGGGCTCCAAAATCACTACAGATGGTGACTACAGCCATGAAATTAAAGATACTTTCTCCTTAGAAGGAAAGCTATGACAAACCTAGACTGTATATTAAAAAGCAGAGCTATCTTTTGATGACAAAGATTCGTATAGTCAAAGCTGCGGTTTTTCTAGTAGTCGTGAACAGATATGAGAGTTGGACCATAAAGAAAGAAAGCTGAGCATTGAACAATTGATGGTTTTGAATTGTGATGCTACAGAAGACTTTTGAGAGTCCCTTGGACTGCATGGAGATCAAACCAGTCAGTCCTAAAGGAAATCAACCTTGAATATTCATGGGAAGTACTGATGCTGAAGCTGAAGCTCCAGTACTTTGGCCACCTGATACAAAAACCTGACTCATTGGAAAAGCCCCTGATACTGGAGAAGATTGAGGTCAAAAGGAGAAGGGGGCAGGAGAGGATGAAATGTTTAGATAGCATCACCAGCTCAATGGACATGACTTTGAGCTAAACTCACTAAATTCCAGGAGATAGTGAAGGACAGGGGAACCCGGTATGCTGCAGTCCATGGGGTTGCAAAGAGTCAGACATGGCTTAGCAACTGAACAGCAATAACAAAAATGACTCTGAGAATAGGTAGGTAAGATAGAGTGAGGCCAAAGGTTGTTGAAAACGTAGGATTCAGACTTCTGAGAGTCCACAGCATCAGAAGGATTATCTGTCTCAGCATGGAAACTGCCAAGGATGACAGGGGTCATGGCACAGTGGAAGACAGTGAAATAGATGCTAACTTAGCCCATGAAGGAGTTTGGTGCCAAGGTACTTGATGATACAAAATAAGGGAAGTGGTTATAAAGGCTGGTGGTTGGTTGTGCTTCTAAGAGGCCATAGGTTTTAAGAAACTGAAGAGGACACACCAGCCGAAGCCCTAGAATGTGGGGTGGAAACAGGAAAAAGCTTCATTTTGAAAGTCTCAGGGGAAGACATGGACTTAAAATATAGCCTGGTTGCACTGTAGGTAATAAGGTGAAGAGAAATTTCAAAGAAGGGATTATGGATATGGGGGTTTTACTGCTGTGAGATTTGGGGGCCTTTTATAGAGCCCAGGAAAAAACTTCTGGAGGTCAGAGATGGGTAGGAGATAAAGTCAAATGAAAATGACCTTTTAGGCTTAGAGTGAAATGAATATGGATCTGAGTAGTCTTGATGATACATATAAGAGGTGGGTGGTCAGTCTATATGACCTCCCCTGATCAGACTTTTATGTCACCTTGTACTTCCCCTTTAATCTGTTTATCTATGTTTTGCAATTGCAGTTTTATACCTATCTGTGGGATTGTTGAATCAAACTGGACTCCTTTACTAGACAAAGCACTACACAAAAGAGACTATTCCTGCTTTTATTCACTATTGTCTCTCAGGCACAATGTATGACATATAGTAGGTGCTCAACAATGATAAATTGAATGATTTAATGAAATTAGACCTCGAAATTGTTAATGACCAAACAAGCATTGTGGGTGGGAGCAAAGCAGTATAAAGGCAATGGCACCCCACTCCAGTACTCTTGCCTGGGAAATCCCACGGATGGAGGGGTCTGGCGGGCTGCAGTCCACGGGGTTGCTAAGAGTCGGACACAACTGAGCGACTTCACTTTCACTTTTCACTTTCCTGCATTGGAGAAGGAAATGGCAACCCACTCCAGTGTTCTTGCCTTGAGAAATCCCAGGGACAGCGGAGCCTGGTGGGCTGCCGTCTATGGGGTCACACAGAGTCGGACACGACTGAAGCAACTTAGCAGCAGCAGCAGCAGCAGCAGAAAGAACCAGCAGGAGATAATGTTGAATTTGCAAGGACAACTTGCTACAGTTAGTGAGACCTCTGTTAAAGATCTACAGCTCAATTCTCAAGGACATGACCTACCTGATCTTGAGAGGAAAATACTGTGAACCTAGTGTCTGAAAGCACAGAACTATTTAAAAACTGTATTAATTACCAATAACCACCAGAGGGGTTATTAGATGGAAATCTGGGGGAGAGGGAAGAAATCTGGAGACAGCTTCAAAGATAACTCCTGCAAGGACCCAATCCTAAGGAAATAACAATTTTTACAGTTCTATAAGTGTCTGAGAAAGCAGGGTGAACCTAGTAGAGAAGAGGTGCTTTTGGCATGGGGTAGAGTCGGGTAAGGGGCTTCTAAGGGGCTCAGTGTGTAAAGAATCTGCCTGCAATGGGGGAGATACAGGAGATGTGGGTTCAGTTCCTGGATTGGGATGATCCCCGGAGGAGGGCATGGGAACCCACTCCAGTATTCTTGCCTGGATAATCCCATGGACTGAGGAGCCTGGCTGGCTATAGTCCATAGGATCACAAAGAGCCAGACATGACTGAAGCAACTGAGCACACACGTACAGCACAGAGTGGGGCAAAGAGAATGAAAGGAGAGAACTGAAAGAAGCATTGAAACATTTTGAAGCAGGGAGGCAGTGGACTGCAGTGAAGTAGATTCAGAAACTGAGGCACTTTGGGAAGAATGGCCATGCCAAAAACAGCTATTTGGGAAAGAGGGAGTTAGTCAAAGTTGGAGCAAAGGACTTAGCTACCTATCATTTGGGGCTCTCTCCTACCTGAGTAGGACTTGGAGTCCAGAGGTTGAAATGCCAAAGGTTTGTGGGACCTGTACTCTTCCCTAGGCTTCCAAATGTCATCCAAGACAAATATCATAAGGCAATAATACATAGCTAGGTCATCTTTGACAAAAGTCATGGCAAAGTTGAAGGATTACCTCTAGGGAAGATTTCATTCTGTTTCCATTTTAATTTTGTACTGGTCAGGAACACCATTACATTCCTTCCACACCCACCACCCCTCACCCGCCCCCGTGCATTTACAATGCATACTCTTCATTTTTCTTGTTAAGACCTGCGTGTGAGAAGTGATTTTTTTTCCTTACTGGATCATCGTTCAATAGCAGAGTAGGACATCTCTGAGCCATCGCTGAGTTTCATCTTTCTGTCACAAAGGAATTCAGTGATTCACCTCTTGTAACTGAATTAACTCCTTCAGGCCAAGAGGCCACTGGGCAGCCTTTTAGAGGAAGCAGTTTACTAAATGCTGACTTTGTGGCCAGAAAGGCTTAACNAAAGAACCAGCAGGAGATAATGTTGAATTTGCAAGGACAACTTGCTACAGTTAGTGAGACCTCTGTTAAAGATCTACAGCTCAATTCTCAAGGACATGACCTACCTGATCTTGAGAGGAAAATACTGTGAACCTAGTGTCTGAAAGCACAGAACTATTTAAAAACTGTATTAATTACCAATAACCACCAGAGGGGTTATTAGATGGAAATCTGGGGGAGAGGGAAGAAATCTGGAGACAGCTTCAAAGATAACTCCTGCAAGGACCCAATCCTAAGGAAATAACAATTTTTACAGTTCTATAAGTGTCTGAGAAAGCAGGGTGAACCTAGTAGAGAAGAGGTGCTTTTGGCATGGGGTAGAGTCGGGTAAGGGGCTTCTAAGGGGCTCAGTGTGTAAAGAATCTGCCTGCAATGGGGGAGATACAGGAGATGTGGGTTCAGTTCCTGGATTGGGATGATCCCCGGAGGAGGGCATGGGAACCCACTCCAGTATTCTTGCCTGGATAATCCCATGGACTGAGGAGCCTGGCTGGCTATAGTCCATAGGATCACAAAGAGCCAGACATGACTGAAGCAACTGAGCACACACGTACAGCACAGAGTGGGGCAAAGAGAATGAAAGGAGAGAACTGAAAGAAGCATTGAAACATTTTGAAGCAGGGAGGCAGTGGACTGCAGTGAAGTAGATTCAGAAACTGAGGCACTTTGGGAAGAATGGCCATGCCAAAAACAGCTATTTGGGAAAGAGGGAGTTAGTCAAAGTTGGAGCAAAGGACTTAGCTACCTATCATTTGGGGCTCTCTCCTACCTGAGTAGGACTTGGAGTCCAGAGGTTGAAATGCCAAAGGTTTGTGGGACCTGTACTCTTCCCTAGGCTTCCAAATGTCATCCAAGACAAATATCATAAGGCAATAATACATAGCTAGGTCATCTTTGACAAAAGTCATGGCAAAGTTGAAGGATTACCTCTAGGGAAGATTTCATTCTGTTTCCATTTTAATTTTGTACTGGTCAGGAACACCATTACATTCCTTCCACACCCACCACCCCTCACCCGCCCCCGTGCATTTACAATGCATACTCTTCATTTTTCTTGTTAAGACCTGCGTGTGAGAAGTGATTTTTTTTCCTTACTGGATCATCGTTCAATAGCAGAGTAGGACATCTCTGAGCCATCGCTGAGTTTCATCTTTCTGTCACAAAGGAATTCAGTGATTCACCTCTTGTAACTGAATTAACTCCTTCAGGCCAAGAGGCCACTGGGCAGCCTTTTAGAGGAAGCAGTTTACTAAATGCTGACTTTGTGGCCAGAAAGGCTTAACACACGTAAAAGAGAGACCAAGAATTCCATTTCTCCTCTTCAGAGTGTTGGGAATGATTAAGATTAATTATGTGCTTTTGTGTGGAAGTGATGATATGAATTTCAATGGCATATAGAAAAAATGGTTAAGCCTATTTTTTAAGGGAAACAGTTCCAGTTTAGGTCCATTATAGCTACACAATATCATTATAAGATATGAGAAGGAGATAACTAAATTATTCATACTATAATTTTATTTGTATGCTATTCTTTATTTTTCCTGTAAAATGTCCCTATTTGTTATTAAAACTAGCATGTTTTGTAAAGAGATTTATGTTAATTACACAGAAAGATGCCTTAGTCAAATTAACAAATTCTGTAGTGAATTTCAGGATCTTTTAATGTGTGGTCTCTATGGTGTGGAATATTTCTTGCTAATGGTTCATGCCATCTATATATCTAGTGATCTTTGAACCCTATGTTCATTATTATGGTTATAGCTGTATCCAAATGGCAACATATTATTAAAATATGAAGCTCTGATTGAAGAAACTAGATATAATTATACTTGTAAGGAAAACCTTCTAGGAGTTTTCAGAAGACAAAATAATATCTTTAAAATATTATACTCAAAGTAAACACATTATGACAGATGACAAATGCCAGGTTTTCAAACAAAGAAGGAGAAACTGAACACAGTATCAAAGGCCATCTCAAAAAATTTGCTCACTTCCAAAAACTGTATTTCTTAAATAGGAGGCTTCCCAGAATTTTCTTTTGATAGATTTGAAATGTTTTATTATACAAATGAATAAATATAAAGTCATTGTTATTTCAGCAAAATCTGAATAGTGTCACTCCTAGCTTTGTGCTATTAACTTTTAGCGCTTCAGATCTATTTCGGTGTCATGAAGGCTAGGAGCCTGAAAAAAATAATGAAAACTAGTTCCTATCACCAGCTGAATCAGTTCTATTATCACATTAGTGCTAACAGTTCAGGGAGAAAAACAGGTATCCAATACTCTCATATCAGTCTGCAAAAGATCTTGTCTCACAACAGAGACCCAGACTTGGAGGACTGGCTGAAGTTAAGCTAAATGTCCTATAGACTGACCAGGAGTCGATCATTCATCTATTAAATTTCTCTAGGAGATATATTCATTATTGGTTAGGACCAGGTAGACTTTATATTTGTAGTATATTTTTTAATGTAATAATGTCTTAATAACACTGCCAGATGTTTAGAAAGTGTGTTTACTTTGGATGCAACTGTAAGGAAATGTATTTTTAGCACAGTAACCTGTTAACCTAAATATATTTTCATCAAAATAATTATTTATTTATGAAAATGTGTTTGGGGTTTGCATGAACATTTGAACACTTGTACTTTTAACACTAGTATGCCTTTTAAGGCTTAGTTCTAAAAGCTTTCTGAGAAAGGGGAAAGGTGCTTATGTGAGGAGGCATGTGAGCTGCTAATGAATCAAGTATTAGGGGAAGGGAGTGGCAATCAGTGAAGCCAGAAAAAAAGGGTGAGAAAAGAGAACTGAGCAAAATTACAGGAAAGACAACAGTGGGATATGAATTCAGAGATAGAGTGAAAACTATCTCAGAAACAAAGGAAAAATAAGACCCAGGGGGAAAAAAATGTGTATATCACAAGAAGTTACCAATCTGACAACATGATTCCCATTAATCTCTGCCCAAGCACCTTTCTTCATATCTGTCTGGTGAGCTATCTGCCTTAAGCCCTAAGGTATCACAGCATCTTTTGTAGCTGAGATGCTTGAAGTAAATCCTGGAAAACTGGGAGGGGCTGCAGATATTTAAGAGTTTATAAGAAAACTTATGTCACTTATCCTCCATTAAGTCATAAGAATATCTTATAAAAACAAGCAAAAAATATAAAATAAGAGCCAAAAATTAACAATTACAGGATTTATATGTAAAACAATTTATGAGTGGGGTATTGTGGAGTTTTATCATAACATAAAAATGTCTAGGCTGAGTTATGTTAGAATATTGTGTTTCCCTTGCTTTTGTTTACCTGGATCGCTAAACCAGTGTTTAACATATTTCCTATTCATTGTTGGTTGTCAAGTCATCAGCATATAGGTTTTCATTTTAAATTACTATAAAAATGTAAAGACAAAAGAAAATGTCAGTGAGGTGATTTTCTGTAATGCTCCCGATTTCACCTCTTTTAATTTTCTGCTAATGGTTTTGGGGCCCAGGTAAGCAACTTCCCCTATTGCCTGTAAGTAACTTACATAATAGACATTATTTCTTTTAGACGAATTTGACTTCTGTTGGGAACTTTTAATGTTAACTATGTGAGAATGTAGTGTTTATTTCTTCAGCTTCTCAAATCCATTGTAATTACCTGGTTGGGATTATACATGCTACTTTAAAAAAATTCCATGTATCATATAAAACAAAAGTAGTAAACACCTCAACCTCCTAGTAACAAACACCGGGGCATGCACCAAGGGCAGATGCATTAGGTGGCAGAGCGAGGGACGGAAGTGGATAATTGTTTGTAGCAATGCTTTTACTGTTGTTCGAATGAGACAGACTAGCAGTGGCAGCAGTCATTTTGCTGAATCAAAGTCCATGTTAGTCACATTATACACTGCCACAAAAGGTTGTTAAGGCTGGTATTAGCATGTACCACTGAGGACACTGGAAGGACTCACTCTGTCACACTGAATCGCCTTCTTGCCCTCAACCATTGAAGTCTCCAGCTCCTCTGACATGTTCTTTCATTAATGGCCTGGCCTTGACAACTGATCCTAATTGCCTCTGAACCGCACTTCATGTATTATTGGTGTCTGCCTGCCCTGGTTCATGTCAACAAGCCACCGCGTGCACAGGGTGTGCCCAGTGCCTTTGCTGAAGCCATGCTCACGTTGTCTATTCCCATGAGGGCTCTGGGTCTCACTGGGAGTAAAGTAGAAAGCTAAAGGTCTTCCTCTCTCTTCTTAGTAATACTTTAATGTCATTTTGTGCTATGAAACTTCTATAAGGACCCACTAAAACATTAAGCCAGTAATGCAACATTTTATTAAAGCACAGATGTAAATACTGACTTAAATGTGCCCTTATTTCAGTAACTAGTAAAATGTGTGTTTACTGTAAATTCCCTTTTCTACTTTAAATAGTATGGTTTACCTTCTTTTTTCCTTGATTACGCATAGCAATTTCAATTTGATATATGATAATGGACAAAAAAAGATCTATAATATTATGTAGTTTCCAGGTAGAATTGCACATTAGACCAGAATTCCCCAAAAGTAAATTATTGAAGGTTTGAATAGGTTATTTTATTCCTAACACTTATCAACAGATTTATATTTACTGCATCTTCTAGAAGTAGTTAAAAATAATCAATTTTAGTGAATTACATGTATTTAAAAGTCTTTATTTTGTTCTGACATTTTCAGAAGACACTCATAAATGACAAAAGAGCTTAGATATATTTTAATTTACTATTCTATAAGGTGAGTTATTTGCTTGCAATAAAATGTTTTAAAATATGAAATATAACATTATAAATGCTCAAGATATTTACCTGTTGTGTGGGGTGGGGAGGTGTGTCTCTGAGATTTAAAATTTACCTCATTCCTGTGAAAATTTTTTACAATCACATCTCCAAACAATAATACGAGATCCTTTCAATCTTTTCATCCTTTTTTATTTATAGAAGGCAGTTTTCTGGTGAGCCTTTTAAGCATGCAAGTTCTACTAGTGATCATAAAAAATAAATCATAGAAGCTCTTCCGTGCTAGGTATCATTTAGCCTAATCTAGACAGTGGCATTTGGGCCACTAACAGCATAATCATGGTTATTGCTACAAATTGCTCCATGTTTGAGTTTTAATGTTATAAGTAAATTATGCCACCGGATAAAATATATGTTTCTTTGGGAATTAAACATGTTTATTTCAGCAATGTGGCCGTGGACTAGCACGTAGACTTTAGACTTCTTTCATGTAGTAATACTGCCACCTTCTGAAGCACAGAGGGATTGTCCTCAAGGTTAGCTGTCTGACTTGAGACTTCTCAGGTGGCTCTCTGCAGTGCCCCAGCAGCATAAAACTTCCAATCAAAAGGATTTCAATCTGAAAACTGATTTTTATCACATAAGTGATGTTTAATCTTAACTCTTCATCTTAAATAGCTAAAAATGAATACGATTATTCAACAGTCAGTAAAAATGCTATTTTCTATTTTCATTTTACCACCAAACGCCTTTAACTTTCTTGACTTGAAAACTATCTTGACTGGTGATTTTGTAGTTTTCCCGTAAGACAACTCAATTGATGTGAAGTTAATCATGTGAAGTACGGAGGTTATACCGCAAGAGCAGTTGCTTGGCAGAAGTGGGGCAGTGGTGGCCACAGCTGGGGTTGTGAGAAGGAGATGGCAAATGTTGTTTTCCTATCATTCAATCAGACAGTAATGCCCTTCAGCAGAACAGCAAGCCCTCCTGATTCTTCAGAATTAGTGAGATTAGCATGAAGCACTTAATGCAGGATGATGGAATTTGTCATAATTTGCATTGTCCTGGAAAAATGCGGGTTGATAGAGCGACGCAACTTGGAGCATGTCATGTCCCACGGGCAGGTCACAGAGGAAGCTTGGCAGAAATAATTTTGTGATATGTGCATCAGTTGCAAATGCTTCATAGATGATTTGTCAGAATAAAATAGAATAAATAGGAAGAGGTTAGGAAGGTAGAGAAAGCAGGGTCATTGCCGAAGCATCTTGAAGAATCGTTTTCAGCGAATAAATGTAAAGGCACAGAATGAATGACTTCACTCTTTTTTTGGCTTTAAATTTCCAAAGCCTATTGGTAAGTCTCTTGTTTTTCCCTGGTCTAAGAGTCAGATCTTGAAAAATACATATGTGTTTCTGCAAAGTTCATTGATGGAAGCTCATTGCAGAAATTATCAAATACAGCCACATTAGGAAAGGTTTTCTGAGAGACTGTTTCTGACCTTGATAATGTTCCCAAACTGCAGATAGGAAAGCATAATCGGCACGTAGTTGACAAAACGAACATGACAGTGTTCCTTATTTGCAGCAGCGTTTCTGGAAATGGGCATGTAGAATTCAGACAGGCAAGGAGAGCATGCTTATTTAGCATAACGGTGCAAGAAGGAAAGGTCCAATGTCAGGAATTGTCCATGGTTTATTTATGGGCCACCTGACAGTGATGCCAGTCTTTGATATTTAGGAAATTCTTCTGCGCAAGAACATTATAGCTAGTGTTTGCAGGTTATATTATTTATCATTTCAATATCTGCTTCTACTTCACAGAGACATTTTGCAATGTCTCCTTTATTTGTCTTTCTTTATACATTTCAAACAAAAGATTAATGCTGGCAGTTCAGTAACACTGATCTTTTATGACAGTTGAACATTTGTGGGTTGAGGGTCTAATAAAAAAATTTAAGAGTTTATGGAAAATGAAAAAAAAATCACTTGCGAGGATCAGGCTTGCAATAAAAATGTTTCTCCTTACTACAGCGTTAGATAGGAAGAATACTCATTTTCTCAGATGGTTATAATTGTAGAATTAGATTTTATGAAAACTAAAATTACCTTAGGGCACAGCTCAACATGAGTAAATCTTTCAACACCCAGTATCTGGAAATGTGATACATATGAAACTAATAATGCCCTACAATTACAAGTAGATCAAGAAGAACTGTGTGAAGTTTTTAAAAAGTATTATTTATTGAGTTCTATAACATGAAAGAGACTCTGAATAATGGTTAGTTCAGACCGTTTTAAATCATTTGTTGTTTGTAAAATAATAGCCCTCTATATAAACCTCATATGTTTTAAAACTTGCCCTCCTGTCTCTATTCTTCAAAACTGATTGCTTTCAAACAAACTGTTTTACTAATCAGAGATAATAACTGCTTTATGGTGCCAATTGTCCAAAGTTAGGTTTTTTATGAACATTATTTCTCTAATATATCATCTCTTGGCTCATAGAAAGATTTTTTAAGTGAACTCTGTTTGCTGAGTTGTAACATTTCAGCCCAATTTCAGCATTGTGCCCGTAAGTAGATATCCTGTACAATATTTGATGCATTCAGTGTTGGGATTGTAGACTCCTTTTTTATTGTCTATGCCACATTTTAACTATTTTTTCCATTGTCTTCTTTTTAATGGAGACAACTGTGAAAAAAAAAAGAAGAAGAAGAAGAAGAAGAAAAAAAGAAAGGCACCTGTTGCTTCTGTGAAATTTCTTTCCTTGCAGGAAATGTGCTTTTAGTAGCCAATAGTTTACCTAGATTAGAACTTTTTTAGCATTCTCTCCTAAATGTCAAAGCCATAGTACCCTTACATAACCTTCAGGGAAGAAACTAACAAACAAAAAAGCAAAGAAATTGTTTATGATAGATGATGAACATTTTTTTCAAATGTATAAGTTTCACCACCTCCTTTTTTTTTTTCATAAAATGAGTTTAAATGATATTCTTCCTGTAAAGCGTTATGAATTGGTGAACCAGGGTAAAGCAGTAGAGAGATCAAATTTTGCAGTATTTTTAAGCTTTATGATTCTGTTACTCTACGTAGTGACTGCTAAGCTAGCAGTGGCAGTTTAACGCTTGCTCTAATGAACTGTTTATTCAGTCATCTGTTCACTCAATCAGTGTATGTTCCTACTATTTATGGTGCCTCCTCTGCGTCCTGTGAAGGATACCATCCAAGAGTTTATTTCCTAGAGAGAGAGAGAGAGTGAACAGAGAAGGCCCAATCAATGAATTTAACCAAGAAATATTTATTAGACAAAGCACCTCACCCAGAGTTAATGGTGTTGCCATAGTCAAAGCTATGGTTTTTCCAGTAGTCGTGTATGGGTGTGAGAGTTGGACCATAAAGGAAGCTGAGTGCTGAAGGATTGATGCTTTCAAACAATGGTATTGGAGAAGACTCTTGAGAGTCTCTTGGACTGCAAGCAGATCAAACCAGTCAATCCTAAAGGAAATCAACACTGAATATTCATTGAAAGGACTGATACTGAAGCTAAAGCTTCAATACTTTGGGTACCTGATGCAAAGAGCCTACTCATTGGAAAAGACCCTGATGCTGGTAAAGGTTGAAGGCAGGAGAAGGGAACGACAGAGGACAAGATGGTTGGATGAAATCTCCGACTCAATGGACATGAGTTTGAGCAAGCTCCAGGAGAAGGTAAAAGACAGGGGACCCTGGTATGCTGCAGTCCATGGGGTCACAAAGAGTCAGACACGACTGAGCAACTGAACAACAAATTCTGAGAATGAGTGGAATGAGTGGAAAATAAAGAGGTAACTAAAGGAATAAGTTTGTTAACATGCTTTCATCACACCTGGACTCAATCTAGTCTTGGTGCTTGCCTGAAAAATTCATTGTATTATCAAAGTACATGGTAATCTACATGTTAACAGAGGATAGCTAGTCTATGGCTTTATGTTCCCCTAGTCTGTGATACAACTGAAATCACTGGTTTACTGGAGAAGAAAAATGATTTTTTTTTTTTTTTTGCCTAAGACAGTTGACTTAAGGAAGAAATCACTGATTTTCCATTCTACTTTCATTGACCTGTCTTCTCTAATACACTTAATGCCTCAAAGATTATTATGATGTTTGGATGCTTTTTACATTTTACCATCGTTTCAATAGTTTTCCCTATTAACTCCACCATTTTAGAGTTCTTTAGTACTCTCTATGATGGGCAACAGGCTTCCCCAATGGCTCAGTGGTAAAGAATCCGCCTGCAATGCAGAAGACATATATTTGATCTCTGGATTGAGAAGATCCCTTGCAGGAGGAACAACCCACTCCAATGGCAACCCACTCCAGTATTCTTGGCTGGAGAGTCCCATGGACAGAGGAGTCTGGTGGGCAATAATCCATAGGGTCACAAAGTGACTTAGCATACATGCACGCATAATGGACAGATATATTGAGGAAGAAAATCAAAGATAAAATTATGACTGAGTCAGCCAAGAATGTCGTTGAGCCAATATAGCTTTAGGAAGAATATGCCATAGAGTTGTCTATTGTAGCTATTTTAAGGTAGATAAGTAACTTCCTTGAATAAATTAGAATGTTAGCTAACCACTATTCCACAGAATTTAAGGCTAACTATTCGCTTCTGACTCTGTGCGACCCCAGCCGGACACGACTGAAGCGACAGCAGCAGCAGCAGCATTCACTTCTGAATATAAGGAAAATAGATTAAGTAATTAATTAATATTTATTGGATTTTTATTTAAAAGTTATGTTTTAAAGAAAAAATATTGCTTAGTATAAATTCCTTGAAAAGTTGTCAGTAAAGGGAAAATCTAAAAAGAAATCAAGGCAAGAAATAAAATATGCATATTTTAAATACAGTTTTCATTTTCACCACTGGAGTAGATATGTCTAATACACCTCAATGTACATAACTTTTGGAGGTTCACCCACTAAAACTATAGGAGGAAGAGCATGCTCCTTTCTTTCCTTATTCTTACTTTTGCAACTTCATCATCTGTCCCACCCCCCAAAAAGTAGGGGTCTATTGCCTGTTACAAAATAATTTATATATGTATAATTAATATTATAAGATGTTTCTGAAGTTTCCAATGTGTTCTCTCATTTTTTTCTCTTTATTAATTTTTAAACCACCATTTTCATTGCCCAGATAATTTTTGCAATCTATTAGTCCATGATGTAGACAAGGTCCTTTGGAGAATTTCAGGTAAGAATTTAGCAGAATGATAGTCATTTTACCTTAGGGGAAAAATCCCTTCATTTCCTTCACATACATAATAATTTTTATCCCTCACAGATGATTTAAAGGACTTCTTCTTGCATACACTCTGTGGGAAATGTATTATTTGTAAATATGTAGTAAAAGCACACTGTATACTTTTAGGGTAGGACGTTACCCAGCTCTCAAAGTTTCCAAAAAGCAGCTGAAGAGTGGCAACAGATGACAAAAGAAAGCAAGCCCCTAGGCTTACTACGGAAGGTGACCAGATCATCCTTACAGCGGAGAGCTGCCCTGATGACAGAACAGAATTGTGTCCAGAAAAGAAATAGTGTTCTTATGTCCTGTCAGCCCCTTGGAACTGGATTAAAACTAATAGATTCTAAAATTTATGCTTGATGAAAGAATAAAACATCTGAAATTACTACAACACAGAGAGAGCTGAAAGAATCACTAATGTAACTCTTGGAGAACTAGTTCTCCCTGCCATCAATTTATATTGCTATGGCATATATCTTTTATACAGAATGTCAAAACTAGCTTTCCAAGACATTCAGAAGTTGTCTGAACCGTGTGCTCATGCCCATGCATGAGCACAATACTATATGCCTGATGAATATAGGTAGACCTTTCTTGCAAAAATGCTGGCTACTGGTTTTAATTTAGGTTAAAAGTGGATTTTGGCTTGCTGATGGGGTTTTCTGTAGGGTCGTTTCTGGGGAGTTGGAGGGGGTGGATAGACAATACGAGTCCTGAGTCATTTAGTAGAACCAAGAGAAGTGGGGAGAGCTGGGCCAGTAAAAGGAAGATATATGAAGCTTGCTTCTGGGCAGGAAAGGGAGCCAGTATGATAATATCAAGGGCCAGGAAAAGAAAACTTCCCCATAAATGCCACATGACTACTGGGAGACAACATCCAAAAAAAAAAAAAAAACAAGAACAACAGTGAAGAAGCCTGGGTCCACTAGGTAGCTGGCCCATTCTTACCTGCAAGTTAGTTCAGACCTAATAAAGAAACTGGTCAGGGACCAGGGACAAAGCGTAGAGACTCAGTATATTCCTCATGCTAAGCTAGACATTTATCATTATTGTTATCATTTTCAAGTATGGAAACTGAGTTTCAGAGAGGTTGTGTAACTTGTCCAAAGCACACAGCTAGTAACTGGTGGAATAAGGGTTTGAACCTCAATTTTAGCTGACTTCAAATCTGTGTTGTTATCATACATTATTTTTCAAGTTTGGAAAAGAAGGAAAGAAACCATTTTAAAAAGTAAAGATTAAGCTTCTATGTGCAGAAATTACATCAGGCCTTATGAATAACCAAAGCAAGTAAAGAGCTGGATTAAATTAAAGATTAAAGATTAAATAAATAAAGATTAATTAAATTAAAGATTATTTTTTTATGAAGGAAGAGAGAAGAATTGGGGATTGTGTTAGAGAAACAAGGACTGGTAAGATGAATTGAACAATATTATATTCTTGAATATTGTTATGTTGTCTAAATCTTGAAGCATTTTCATGAATATAATACTGGTTGTTCTTCTATTAATTGAAGACAATATACAAGGAAATTAACTTTAGTGCAAGCAACTAAAAACCGATTTGTTGCTTGTGAGAGTATCTTGACAAAAGAATGCTGACAGGCTGAGATAGGCTACCTGAAATATCTGCTATACGTGTCTCTACTGTGCGTTCGTCCTTAAGCTGTAGATTCTTGCTTAGAGTGTTTGCCTGCCACAAACAGGATAATCAATAAGAGTTTTAGGAATGAACGGATGACCGAATGAGTGAGAACTTTTCCTACCCAGCCTGGAAATTCATGAATGCCCTAGTAAAAGGAATAACACCTGAACAGTGGGCCAGTTTCTGGAAAGAAGAATGGAAATTGAGAGGTCATGACTTTGCTAAAAGTCAGAGAAAGGAAAATGACTTCTCTGCCTGCCAGCTGCCTTCTCAGGTCAAAAGACATGTCTCCTCTAGGACATTTTAAGTAACACTAACAAATGTATTATTAGAACATGCTTTCTGAATTAAAAAAAATTATTTGGGATCAAAATATGTTCGTGCATATTTAAATAACAGTTTTTAAGCAGTGTCTTTCTTGGAACTTATGAGCTATTTGGGGGACTATACCTCCATAATTTTGTGTTAAAATGGGTTGTCTTTAAAGTTTTAAAAGCAAGTGGTGATGATATTCACCCTTGAGATCTCCCATAAATAAGAGTTTGCCTGAGGGAACAAGGTTTTAGATGCCTTTTTGATTTTTACGAGATAGTTCACTCAGAATTGTAAAGGAAATGGTACAGATAAGCAATGGTTTGTTTAATTTAATATTACATTTGGAGTATTCATCAGTAGAAGGCATAGAATTATCTGTCCAACAAAGACCCAGTAGAGCTAACAAATTTGCTATAATATCTGAAAAAGCTTGAACTTTTAAAAACTGATTCTTTGCAATGAGAATAATGAATAAAGTTGAGAGAACTCATAACATTTGCATCCTCACTGAACATAACACAAAATAGAAAAATAATTTTCACCTTACCTAGTTAACAATGCTTTAGGTTTTATTAGCACATCTTAATATTTAAATTAGAGATTTATGCCTTTATTTAAGATTTTTAAAACATAGTAGAAAATAAGTCTCCATAGCCATGAAAAGTATAGAATAATTCAATTTCACATTTGGATTATTACCATTGAGCCTGATGTGTACTGCAGTGCTGTGCACAACACACACAACTCTATGCTGTGGTCTCTGTTATCTGTGCATTTTCACTCTCTCTACCTTTTAAAAGTTTAGCCATTTTTACGTTCCAGCTTAAATTCCATCTCTTCCATGATACTTTCATCCCAGCCATGAGCTGCAAGGGACTTTTGTCTACCCTTAAACTACAGTATCATTTATTGGTAAGACTCTTTGTGCTGTGTGCTGTGCTCAGTCACTCAGTTGTGTCCAACTCTTTGTGACTTTATAGACTGTAGCCCACCAGGCTCCTCTGTCCTTGGAGATTCTTCAGGCAAGAATACTGGAGTGGGTTGCCATGCCCTCCTCCAGGGGATCTTGCCAACCCAAGGATCCAACACAGGTCTCCCGCATTGCAGGCGGATTCTTTACTATCTGAGTCACCAGGGAAGCTAAGACTCTTTAGTGATCAATTACAGAAGCCTGCTTACACTATTGAAGCAAACAATAAGAAATGTATTATGATGATGCTGTGCTATCTCCTGGAACCTCAAGGTAGGAATCTGCTAGCCCCCCAGAAAATCACTAGGAATTAGAACTAGAACCAGGAACTAAAATCAGAAAACAATGATAGCAAAGGTTTATGTCATGTGTATTGTTCTGCTCAGGCCACTTGAACAGAATACCATAGACTGGGCAGCTTTAAGCTGAAGGCTGAAAAGTCCAAGATCTTCGTGCTAGGCCATTTGTCTAAATTTTGTCTAAAATTTAGGGTTTGAGCCTCAATTCAGGAAAAGTTCTCTCTTCCTGTCTTGCAGATAGCTGCTTTCTCTCTGTGTCCTCAAATGCCCTTTCTCTGTGTATATACAAGGAGAGAGAGACAGAGAGGTCTTCTTGTAAGGCCACCAATCCTATAGACCAGGACTCCATCTTTATGGCCTCATTTAACCTTAATTACTTGCTAATAGCTTTAACTCTAAATATAATCACACTGGGAATTAAGGCTTCAACACATGAATTTTGAGAGAACACAAGTCAGTCCATAGCATCTTACTCCTTAGTTACCAGGCCTTATTATAAGCATTTTACATATAATAGGTTATTCAATGCTCTCAAGGATTCTATGAGTTAGATACTGTTATAGATGAGGAAATGGAGAAGGAAATGGCAACCCACTCCAGTATTCTTGCCTAAAGAATCCTGTGGACAGAGGAGCCTAGTGGGCTGCTGTCCATAGGATCACATAGAGTCAGACACGACTGAAGCGACTTAGCATGCATGCATGCATTGGAGAAGGAAATGGCAGCCCACTCCAGTATCCTTGCCTGGAGAATCCCTGGGATGGAGGAGCCTGGTGGGCTGCCATCTGTGGGGTTGCACAGAGTCGGACACAATTGAAGTGACTTAGCAGCAGCAGCATAGATGATGAAACGGAAGCTGAAAAAAGATTAAGTAACTTGCCCAAAGTCTCATAATTTATAAATGATGAAGCCAAGTTTAAACATAGCTGTCTGGCTATAGGGTGCATGCCCTTGAACACTGAGCTAAACTCCTCCTCTAGAAACCAACAGGACTCCCTCTGTCATCTCTGCTTCTATGTCAGTGTTTGTTCATCTTGCAGCACAACTTCCTCTGCTTGTTCGGTTTACAGAGAGGAATGTAGGCAGCCCTCAGTCCCAGAGTTTCCATTTCACAAATCTTTCAGGCCCCATCCCAAATGAGAATTGTGCTACCAATATGGATCAGCTTTGTCCTCTGTAGTACCTAACAATATTGATTCAAGACAAGGAAAAATAATTGCTGTGCGTTGCTCTAACTGCTTATACTCAACATGTGTTGCACTGGCAGTCAAAATGGGTGACTCTCGCTCTGCTTGGGTACACTCATCTTGTTTTACTGTTGTTTATGCCTGAAATGGCACCTTGATTCAGATGCTTTCCTTTGAGGCAAGTTTAATTGTTGAGGGTATTTTCATCAGGTGTTCATCTTCTTGCCTAAGGAAATATTTGCAAAAGATATGTTTTCTTTTTGCTTTTTTTTTCAAATTGTTAAAAAGAAAAAAGTTATCCAACTGGAAAAGGAAAAACAAGGAAAGATAGGTAAAACTTATTTGCTTGTTTAGTTCCATGGACAGCTATTTGAATCCCTCTGCTCCTAAGAGAACTCTCTGTAGTTTGGGCAGCTTTGTGGGGATAAGGATTACCCTATGATGTGAAAGAAATTTGGCTGAACTAATCCTTTTCAGGACGGCCTTTTATTTGGCTGTTAGTGGTTTCCCAGGCATGTTCATATTCCACCTTAACTTTCAATCCTTCTCTGTATCTGATTAGACAAAAACTAAATGGATTTGTAGATAGACAGTCTTGTTGTCAGCTCCCACTTCTACCATTTTACAAGCAATGTGATCTTCGACAAGTTACTGAACTTCTCTGAGTCTATTTACTGATCCATAACATCATGAGAAATGCTGGACTGGAAGAAACACAAGCTGGAATCAAGATTGCCAGAAATATCAATAACCTNGTTCCAAAAAGGAAAAGGAGTATGTCAAGGCTGTATATTGTCACCCTGCTTATTTAACTTCTATGCAGAATACATCATGAGAAATTCTGGACTGGAAGAAGCCCAAGCTGGAATCAAGATTGCTGGGAGAAATATCAATAACCTCAGATATGCAGATGACACCACCCTTATGGCAGAAAGTGAAGAGGAACTAAAAACCTCTTGATGAAAGTGAAAGATGAGAGTGAAAAAGTTAGCTGAAAGCTCAACATTCAGAAAATGATCATGGTATCTGGTCCCATCACTTCATGGGAAATAGATGGGGAAATGTTAGAAACAGTGTCAGACTTTAAATTGAGGGGCTCCAAAATCACTGCAGATGGTGACTGCAGCCATGAAATTAAAAGATGCTTACTCCTTGGTAGAAAAGTTATGACCAACGTAGATATCATATGCAAAAGCAGAGATATCACTTTGCCGATTAAGGTCCGTCTAGTCAAGTCTATGGTTTTTCGTGTAGTCATGTATGGATGTGAGAGTTGGAATGTGAAGAAGGCTGAGTGACAAAGAATTGATGCTTTTGAACTGTGGTGTTGGATAAGACTCTTGAGAGTCCCTTGGACTGCAATGAGATCCAACCAGTCCATTCTGAAGGAGATCAGCCCTGGGATTTCTTTGGAAGGAATGATGCTAAAGCTGAAGCTCCAGTACTTTGGCCACCTCATGCGAAGAGTTGACTCATTGGAAAAGACTCTGATGCTGGAGGGATTGGGGGCAGGAGGAGAAGGGGACATGAGTTTGAGCAAGCTCCAGAAGTTGGTAATGAACAGGGAGGCCTGGTGTGCTGCAGTACATAGGGTCACAACGAGTTGGACACAACTGAAGGACTGAACTGAACTGAACTGAATGAAAGAAGGGACTCCTTCTGTAATTGGAAAACTGGAAAACACCAATGATATTTGATTATTTTCTGGTAGTCCCTTGGCAAAAGCATTGCAGAGAGAATCAAGAAACCGAAAGATAATCATGATAGATATACACCCTGCAGTTCTTTTAAAGCCTAGTGATTTAAAGCATGTATAAACCCTTGTTTTATACATGCAGAGGTATAATATTATACTGTCCCAGATTGATTTAATTTTTGATAGAAAACAACAAACCACAAATTATCAGTGGTCTGTTTAGTTTCAGAATGTCAAAGACAATGGACATGCACACAGGCTCAGTATAGACCATTCAGTTCAGTTCAGTCTCTCAGTCGNAGGAGTTGGTGATGGACAGGGAGGCCTGGCGTGCTGCGATTCATGGGGTCGCAAAGAGTCGGACATGAACTGAGCGACTGAACTGAACTGAACTGGACATGGAAATGATGCTCATATAAAACTGCTATGCAAATTAAATAAGAATATATATTAGTATCTTGTCTGTTTTAGAAGCTCAACAACAGTGGTTTTGTTTTCCAATTCTTTATTAAGAAAATATAACCATGAATAAAAATATGTGGTGAACTGGATTCTTCTAGGCAGTTACCATTCCGTTATATATATAAGAGTGTTTGAAGGAAAATTTAGTACTACATGATATCAAAGTGTATTGGAGAAATAACTTCAATGGCCTTAAAGAAATAAAACAGACAAAATTTCCACTATTGTGAACCAAATGCTTTAATTAAAAAAACTAAAAATAAGTATTGAAAAATAGCCGTACTATTAGTATCAACATACTGCCACTTGAGGCACAATTTTTGAAGACTGGAAAAGTTTTGTAACATTCAGCCCTGCATATTTTCTTGTAAGATTTGGAAACCAAAGCCCAAATATTTCTGTTCACCTTTGAAATTATCTTTCCTTTACTTTATAATACAAATAACTAAATAGCTAATAGGACTAGAAGTACCAAAGGCACTGTGTGCAATATTGTTTCCCTGAAAACGCCTTTCCACTTCAATAGACTGTGTATCACCGACTGAAGATCAAATGTTAGGATCACAGACTGAAGATCATAGCAAGGTTATGGCAAGATGTTATGTCCATTGTTTCTTTTTATTTCATATTTATTCTTTGTCTTGTTGGTGCCAGTGAATACCGTTCTTTTGATTGCTAACAGCTCTATGGATTATTACGTTTTGTATTTCAGTTAACATTTTTAAAAATTTAAAAACATACCCTTGATAATGTGAGAAAATACAGAAAATGAGGTCCTGAAACTCATTGAAATAAGTTTATTCTTACTGAATAATAAGTCTAAACATCTTATTGTATTGAAAGATTTCAGGGCTTAAATAAACTCTCACTACTTCTAGATTTAGACAGATCCCATAATCAGATATTTAATCCTAGGAACAATATGAAGCTAAAATTTGGAAGAGTTCATAGGACAGCAGTGAAGAAAAGAGTATGGATCTTGTGGAACTGAAATCATTTAATTCAGAAAGGAATAACTTTAAGAACAGTTTATATTCTTCAAAAATAGGAAAGGATTTCATTTAGGTGGTCCTTGCAATGTGCTTTCTGCTTTTACAGGCTACAAGAGATGAGTCTGAATAGCAGCAAGGACTTGGGGGATTGACATGGAGAAGTCATCTTAAATGATCCATCAATATAATTATTTGCTAAGGGATTTACATAATCAAAAAGGTAGCTGATAACATCCACCTTGACATTGTTTTGCATGTAACCTCCTTAATATTCTTTAATTGTGTATCATTCTCCTTTACCTAACTAATGGCCTTCCTTGGCTCTTCTTCTGCCTTACTAACCTCACTTTTTCTCTTTTCCTCCTCATGTGACCTACCTGTGGTTACTGCCGCAAAGTCCATTTCCTGGCCATTTGTTCTTTTCCAGACCTTCCATTAACATTTTTTCTGCTTTTACTGATTAGCGTATCTATCCTTATGGTTCATGAAGCTTGACTTCATGTAGGGCTTTGTGCCTTCTAGTCTTATGTTTCAGAAAAATATGATATTATAAGATATCCTGTGGTTGCTTCATCTTCTCTAAGTTCTTTTTTTTTTTTTTCTACATCTCCCTTTTAGAAAAAGGAGCAAAAGAGAGAAACAAGAAGACTCCCCTTCCCCAGTGTTCTCTTTAAAGCTATAAAATCACTAATCTGCCAGGCTTCCAAAACAGGAATCCTCAAGTCATTTTATATTTCGTCATCACATCTGCATCATATTTGTCAGCAAGTTCTGCCATTTTTTTCTTTAACCATGCCTCTTAGATCTATATTTCATCATCCTTCCCTCCATTGCCATCCTTATGACCTTATGTCTGCATTGCTGCAGTTGTATTCTATCTGGTCCACCTAGTTCCATCTCCCTTCCTCCTAATTATTTGTGGAAATATGACTACAAAATTATTTTATTATTGATATTCTGGTGTTCAAAATCCCTTCTGTTTCCTTTAATATACTACATCAAGTTCAAATTATTTTGCCTGGCTTCTGTTAGATCATATTGGTAGCATTAGGAAACTGTTAGCACATTGGCCTAAGAAACTCAAGAGTTCTCACATCCTGTCCTGTGTTGCCCTTGTGATGTTCTCAGGGGAGAAAAACACACAAAGAGCAAAGCAAATGAGAATATGAATTATATGTCACACTGGCAAGGTATCAAAAGGTTTAGATTATTCTAGAAAACTGATGAGCCATTGGAGGTTTAGGCTTAAACACAGCTTCCCACCCTGCAAAGGCCAGATATTGCTATACATAAATCACAGAATAAAGTCGGAGATAACAGGAACTCCTAGGGGAAGCTAAGTGCTGGTAAGATCGGGGAAGACCGAGCCAGATAGACAGATAGGTGGGAATAAGTACCTGTCTTGAGAAGAGCTTACCCTTCAACCTGATGGGTGAGAAAAGAGCAGAGCAGCAGAGAGAGTGCTAGATGACCCAAGAGGAGGCCCTTAATTCTGTTATTACAGAAGAAATTTCAAGGGTAGGAGAAAAGCAGCAGAGAGCTTCCATCCTCGAGTAACCTTTTGATACACCTAAGTAAATGGGCCCAGACCAGTTCAGGGCATCTCACCCACCTGGATCAGCAGCTCCTCCCTGTCCACTCAACACAGCTTACAAACCTCTTTGAATTAAGCCCCTGGCAGCCTGCTTTTCAGTGCTCTCAGTTTTGTTTTCACTGAGCTTTATCCTGTCCATGCATGTTTCCACTTACTGGATTGTTAAATTTAAATTATTTATCCAGATCCTTACATTTTCAAGACCAGTTTGTGACTGGCCTCTTAATTAAAGTCTTCTGTTCCCTCTCCCCACTATGACTGCAAATCCTCTGAATATCTATGATTTTCATGATTTCTACCCAGTGTAGCATTTAACTTTTCTTGAACCATTTTATCTATTTTAGTAAACTCCTTGAGTGCATGAACTTGCCTGAGGGGGAGACATTCCCCCACTACCTTTCTTGAGTTTTTCTTGGCTGGCCAAATAATAAATAGATACAGACAGATTCATAAGAGAAAAAAATAATAAATCATATGTACGGAGGTCTCATAGAAATAAGGCTTAGAGAAATGAACAAAGCAGACAGATTGTAGACAAAGAAATAATACATTTGTGAAGAACTAGTAAGACAAAGATTTGGGTTTAGGGAAGTGAATTTCTGAAGTAACAAGGTTTGTTTATACTGACTCCCCTTATAAACAGATACTTAAATCATGTATATACAGTATTGTTAAATAAAATTATAAAAGTATGTCATCTGGTTTATCTCTTTTAGATACTGAACACCAATAAAAAATAATATTCAAAATATATCGATCATTATTGAAAAAGCACAGACTGATCAGAGTGGATTTTAACCAGTATATTACAGAATCAAATTTATATTAATCAATTGAAATTACAAATCCAGCTAGCTAATTCAGAACTAAAAGTTTAATGCCTGCTTTGCCACAGATTAGCAAATGGTCTGTAGCCATACCTGGCATATCTTCACTAATTTTTTACTAGATCTAATCTACCTATAAACCAATGTATGCTAATCAAGCTAATGTAATAATCTGACCATGCTTTCTTTTCTCCCTCCTGCTACCATAGTTCTCCTGTATGTATATATATACACTATAGTATGATTACCTATTGCATACACTGTCCATAAGAATCACATTTGTGATGTCATGGTCCACAGTATATAATAAGCATCTCCACTGGCTGCTCTCATAATTATGTGATTGGTGCAATAGCAAATACCACTGAATAGCAGTCTATGCTTTAATGATATTGAAATCCTTTTGAATACCTCTTTTCCCCTAAACTGCATACACTTAATGCACAAAGTTTAATGAGTTTGGAGATAACATACACCCATGAAATTTCAATTTAACAACTCCCTGTTTCCCCTTTCCCCAAAGACCTTGGGAACCACTCAATGGCAAATTTTTCTTCCTTTCCCCCTTTACAGTAGGTCTTTGTTGTTATCCATTTTAAATACCGCAGTGTGCACATCTCCATGCTAAACTCCCTATCTATCCCTTCCCCTTATTGATCGTCTTGACAACCATAAGTTCATTCTGAAAGTCTGTGAGTCTGTTTCTGTTTTTAAGTAAGTTCATTTGTTTCATTCCCTTTTAGATTCCAGATAAAAGGGATAGCATACTATATTTCTTCTTCTCAGTCTGACTTGCCTCACTCAATATGGCAGTCTCTATGTCCATCCGTGTTACTGCAAATAGCATTATTGCATCCTTTTTAAGGGCTGAATAAAGTTTTGGATTACTTTTTATGTAGAAATTACTTTGGGCCTAGATGTTTTTATATTACACATACTTTTACAAAAATATATTCCTTACATGTGCCCTAAAGTACTTGTATTCAGACTCAACCAGTTGAAACTATAAACAAAACTGTTTGATTATTGAGGTAGCCATCAGTACTCAACACTAACAAAGTCATTTAGGTGTTCTGTTGCATTATTTCAAAATAGTGATAAAGCCACAACTGTCATTAGACAGTAGCATAAAAGAGAGACTATGCTGGGTTTGTTTGTTTGTTTTTTACTTTGTCAATTTACTTTTTTTTTTTGGTTTGGTTTTTGCATTGGTTCCATATTTTACCTGTCAAGTGGTAAAAGTTAGTATTTCTAAACTGAACTCTAACATAGTATGGGTATACGTCTGTATGTTTTTAAAGACAATAGATCAGTCCCAATCCAAAAGTAAAAGCTATGCAATTTTTTAAAAGACAGAAAGATGTCTTTCTGGTGCTAACACCTTCACAAGCTATTATCACAGTGTAGCAGAGAAGGACTATCTTGCAGATGGAGAGAGTAATGTTAAGATTCCCACCAGACCTTGTCCTTCTATGCCTTTTCCCCTTGTGCAAAGGAATCTGTCAGATCTTATTCCTTTCTTTGAAGAAATGCCTAAAGAATGTCACTTCAGTCTGGCTACACTTAGGCATCATGTGGAAGATTGTGGATGCCTTCAAGAAAAAGACACATTCTGAAAAATGTATTTTAATTTAAGAATTACCAAAAGGAAGTTTTTTGGCTTTTTATGACTAGATTGAAAGTTTACTCTTTTTTCATAATAATGGTTTCTTACATTTGTATTGTGCTTTTTTCTTTTTTTAAAGCACTTAGAATTAAGTGTCTTATTTGACTCACTTTATAGTCTACATTTAAAGTTATCATGTGTATCTCAAAAATAGTACTGTTATTTTGCATTTTGTGATCACTAGAGCCTGTAGCTTATGTTGGATCATTTTTCTCGTAACCACGATGGATTATTTTTCACTGTGTGGACCACAAACAACATAGCCCAGTCTAGAAGGGAATAATTATATATCTCAATAATAATTATGGACATTGATGTATATACTTTCATTCAATCATTTCTGAATGTTCAGGAGGATTCTCCAAACCCTCCGTTTCTTGTTATGCTCATAATCAGATGATAGAGGCCAAGTGTCTCATCAAAGAAGTCTCCCTTGACCCTCAACTGAATTAGACACTGTCTTTCTGCTCTCAGAACACTTTGCACACAGTATTGACATTGTATTGTGGTTCCATTATGGTCCTGACTGTTATTTTTATTTCTATGTTCTCAATACCTAGCTCAGTAAATGTTTTTTAAATGAATGCATGCACAAATGAATATGTGTGTTGTGCTTTGTTTTGTTAAACTGATGCCTCATTTAAAGGCCAATCCACATGATTATTGCTCAGTGGGAAACTGAACAATATTGCTTACCCTCACTGAGTCTGAGGGTAAGTTCAGCAACATGATGGGAAAATGCAGAAGCTACTTAAAGAATTTCTTTATTATCTTTAGTTAAAATTTAAAATAGTAAACCTTTTTATTTTTCAAAAAACACTTGTATACCTGTATTTCCTGAGAATAAAAGAGAGTCCATTATGGTTTAAGCATGGCCACAGGGTAACATAAAAAATGATATTAATGTATTGGGTTAAGTCAGAGTAGAAACTTCAATGCTATTTTGAGCAAAGCTTTGAAAATATTAAAAGGGAAGAGTGGCACTGCTTGTAGTATAAAAAATAAACTTTACGTGGAATAAATGTCAAATGAAATCTAATTTCTAATGAGCAGATAGCACTGAAGAAAACAAACAAAGCTTTATTCTTTATTTTTATATAGCTTTGATAAACACACCATATATGTTCTTGAAAGACTTTTCTCCTTACTCTAGAGAAAAAAAAGAAAACTATGAGAAATACTTATCTGTATCCTTCCTTTTATCTTGAATTGTAGAATTGATCTCAGATGGCCCCATCCATCTGGTTCCTGGCCAGAGATTGAGGTTGGGCCATGGTAGTGAGAGTGCTGAATCCTAGCCATTAGACCAGTGTTCAATGACAAGGCCTTGGCCCTTTGACCTTGCAAAAAAACATTCCCACAAATACAGAAAGTAGTGAAACAAGTAAACTGGTTATTAGAAAATGGTATGTGTGGGTGGACACATGGGCAGACTCAGAGAGAGAGTCACACCCTTGTAGTAGTTTGAATCACCTGCATGTGGCATTTCGCATGGGTTTCCTTTGGCCAGTCATTTTGATTCACTTGGTTCTGAGTCCGTATTTTATATATCTCAGGATTCTCCTGTGTGTGTACACATCTCTCAGCCAAAAAAATTCCAACAAAGAGGCCTATGGGTAGGCTTGACATCACTCCCCTTTTGACCTCCAAGGAGCTTTTTGTCTGAAAGATCTCATTGACTTTGAGAATGAGAAATATGTGGTCTCTTATCTTTTATCAGGGCGGGGCTCAGCCTCCTCTCTTGATAGTCTTGCTATTGATATTTTGGAGTTTCTTTCCACAGAGAATGAAGTCAAATTACTCACTCTCAGAGGGTCCATCTACCTCTGGCCTCAAAATGAGGCTTAATTCATATGAGTGAAGTTAGAATAGACTAGAAAAAGTATCATTAAAAAATTATGAACTGTAATGTTTCATTTAAAATATTTTCTTGGTATTATCCTCAAGAATTTAGAGAAAGTGTGAAAGAATCTTTCTAGAATTAATTTATACCTGTAATATTCCCAGGTACCATACTCTCAGTGGGAGTTTGTGAAAATTAATGAAATGTTTATAAAAAGTCTGAGATCTCTGGATGAAGTGTGATATGTAGATAGAGTATTATTATTAGTTGGTGTGATAAACTAGTGAATAAAATATAAGAGTTATAAGAGCTGCTGCTGCTAAGTTGCTTTGGTCGTATCCGACTCTGTGTGACCCCATAGACGGCAGCCCACCAGGCTCCCCCTTCCCTGGGATTCTCTAGGCAAGAATATTGGAGTGGGTTGCCACTTCCTTCTCCAATGNTACCTGTCAAGTGGTAAAAGTTAGTATTTCTAAACTGAACTCTAACATAGTATGGGTATACGTCTGTATGTTTTTAAAGACAATAGATCAGTCCCAATCCAAAAGTAAAAGCTATGCAATTTTTTAAAAGACAGAAAGATGTCTTTCTGGTGCTAACACCTTCACAAGCTATTATCACAGTGTAGCAGAGAAGGACTATCTTGCAGATGGAGAGAGTAATGTTAAGATTCCCACCAGACCTTGTCCTTCTATGCCTTTTCCCCTTGTGCAAAGGAATCTGTCAGATCTTATTCCTTTCTTTGAAGAAATGCCTAAAGAATGTCACTTCAGTCTGGCTACACTTAGGCATCATGTGGAAGATTGTGGATGCCTTCAAGAAAAAGACACATTCTGAAAAATGTATTTTAATTTAAGAATTACCAAAAGGAAGTTTTTTGGCTTTTTATGACTAGATTGAAAGTTTACTCTTTTTTCATAATAATGGTTTCTTACATTTGTATTGTGCTTTTTTCTTTTTTTAAAGCACTTAGAATTAAGTGTCTTATTTGACTCACTTTATAGTCTACATTTAAAGTTATCATGTGTATCTCAAAAATAGTACTGTTATTTTGCATTTTGTGATCACTAGAGCCTGTAGCTTATGTTGGATCATTTTTCTCGTAACCACGATGGATTATTTTTCACTGTGTGGACCACAAACAACATAGCCCAGTCTAGAAGGGAATAATTATATATCTCAATAATAATTATGGACATTGATGTATATACTTTCATTCAATCATTTCTGAATGTTCAGGAGGATTCTCCAAACCCTCCGTTTCTTGTTATGCTCATAATCAGATGATAGAGGCCAAGTGTCTCATCAAAGAAGTCTCCCTTGACCCTCAACTGAATTAGACACTGTCTTTCTGCTCTCAGAACACTTTGCACACAGTATTGACATTGTATTGTGGTTCCATTATGGTCCTGACTGTTATTTTTATTTCTATGTTCTCAATACCTAGCTCAGTAAATGTTTTTTAAATGAATGCATGCACAAATGAATATGTGTGTTGTGCTTTGTTTTGTTAAACTGATGCCTCATTTAAAGGCCAATCCACATGATTATTGCTCAGTGGGAAACTGAACAATATTGCTTACCCTCACTGAGTCTGAGGGTAAGTTCAGCAACATGATGGGAAAATGCAGAAGCTACTTAAAGAATTTCTTTATTATCTTTAGTTAAAATTTAAAATAGTAAACCTTTTTATTTTTCAAAAAACACTTGTATACCTGTATTTCCTGAGAATAAAAGAGAGTCCATTATGGTTTAAGCATGGCCACAGGGTAACATAAAAAATGATATTAATGTATTGGGTTAAGTCAGAGTAGAAACTTCAATGCTATTTTGAGCAAAGCTTTGAAAATATTAAAAGGGAAGAGTGGCACTGCTTGTAGTATAAAAAATAAACTTTACGTGGAATAAATGTCAAATGAAATCTAATTTCTAATGAGCAGATAGCACTGAAGAAAACAAACAAAGCTTTATTCTTTATTTTTATATAGCTTTGATAAACACACCATATATGTTCTTGAAAGACTTTTCTCCTTACTCTAGAGAAAAAAAAGAAAACTATGAGAAATACTTATCTGTATCCTTCCTTTTATCTTGAATTGTAGAATTGATCTCAGATGGCCCCATCCATCTGGTTCCTGGCCAGAGATTGAGGTTGGGCCATGGTAGTGAGAGTGCTGAATCCTAGCCATTAGACCAGTGTTCAATGACAAGGCCTTGGCCCTTTGACCTTGCAAAAAAACATTCCCACAAATACAGAAAGTAGTGAAACAAGTAAACTGGTTATTAGAAAATGGTATGTGTGGGTGGACACATGGGCAGACTCAGAGAGAGAGTCACACCCTTGTAGTAGTTTGAATCACCTGCATGTGGCATTTCGCATGGGTTTCCTTTGGCCAGTCATTTTGATTCACTTGGTTCTGAGTCCGTATTTTATATATCTCAGGATTCTCCTGTGTGTGTACACATCTCTCAGCCAAAAAAATTCCAACAAAGAGGCCTATGGGTAGGCTTGACATCACTCCCCTTTTGACCTCCAAGGAGCTTTTTGTCTGAAAGATCTCATTGACTTTGAGAATGAGAAATATGTGGTCTCTTATCTTTTATCAGGGCGGGGCTCAGCCTCCTCTCTTGATAGTCTTGCTATTGATATTTTGGAGTTTCTTTCCACAGAGAATGAAGTCAAATTACTCACTCTCAGAGGGTCCATCTACCTCTGGCCTCAAAATGAGGCTTAATTCATATGAGTGAAGTTAGAATAGACTAGAAAAAGTATCATTAAAAAATTATGAACTGTAATGTTTCATTTAAAATATTTTCTTGGTATTATCCTCAAGAATTTAGAGAAAGTGTGAAAGAATCTTTCTAGAATTAATTTATACCTGTAATATTCCCAGGTACCATACTCTCAGTGGGAGTTTGTGAAAATTAATGAAATGTTTATAAAAAGTCTGAGATCTCTGGATGAAGTGTGATATGTAGATAGAGTATTATTATTAGTTGGTGTGATAAACTAGTGAATAAAATATAAGAGTTATAAGAGCTGCTGCTGCTAAGTTGCTTTGGTCGTATCCGACTCTGTGTGACCCCATAGACGGCAGCCCACCAGGCTCCCCCTTCCCTGGGATTCTCTAGGCAAGAATATTGGAGTGGGTTGCCACTTCCTTCTCCAATGCATTTAAGGGAAAAGTGAAAGTGGAGTTGCTCAGTCATGTCCGACTCTTAGCAACCCCATGGACTGCAGCCTACCAGGCTCCTCCGTCCATGGGATTTTCCAGGCAAGAGTACTGGAGTGGGGTGCCACTGCCTTCTCCAGTTACAAGAGGAATGAATTCAAATCCATTGAGCTGTCTCTCTTCATTAGAAAGTGTTCATGTCTTTTTTCCTTATCATGTTAAATTGAGATCTTACCTTTAGCACTTAATTATCCACACTAAGCTGAAATTCCCCAAGACTTGGATATTTTAAAGGGGTTTTCCTTACCTGAGAGTAAAATTTTCTAGTTATCTGTAAGGGAAATATTTGCATGGTTCTCTTATTTTAGTTTTCTACCTTAAGATATGTAAGCATGAGAGTAATCTAGTGGGAGACACCTGGAAATTATCTTGGTAAAGATCTCTCTACAGAGGTTGGCAAGAAAATAAAGATATTTTTTAGAAAGTAAAGAAAGTCTTGCATAATGTGCTATTCATCAAGATTTTTAAAAAATCACTTAGAAAACTTTAAAGAATTAGAAAAATTTATGTGAATATTGGTTAATTTTTTCATGAAATTACTAGAAAAAGTTAATGTTAATTGTATTAACATTATAAAATAAAAAAGTTAATTATATTCTGAGTTACTATTAAAATTAGAAATTTTAAGGGTGTCAACTGACAAAAATTCACAACCTGAGAGCTGTGAGTTCAATTTTATTTCGTGACTTATTGAGGACTATAGCCTGGAAACAGCCTCTCAAATAACTCTGAGGAACTGGTACAGAGAGATAGGAGGTAGGTTCAGTATATATATTGTTTCACAAGGGGGTATGTACATCAAGCCCACGTATCAGTAGAATTTTCTGGCAGTCCCAAGGAGCGGATGTCTCTGTTAATGATTTTAATGCTTTTCTAGGTATGAGAAGATTCAAAACAGTGGGTTCCTCTCCTGAAATTATCTACCTGAAGGCCCTGTGAGCCAGTTTTTCCCAGAGCACAGAGTGCCTCGCTCTTGACTGCCATTCTGAATTCCTTTCAGGATGTATTGGAGTCGGTATCTGCAGTGGCTAGGGACCTAATTCTTGTGGAACTGATGGCAAGTGACATTCTTTAGTTGGCAAGGGCCCTAGGAATAAGTCTAAGTATTTAATGAAAAAATAAAGTCACAAATGTATATAAATGTATTGACTGTTATAAAACCTTGAGTTATAAGTAGTTTTTTCTAACATATTTATTAGTTGTATTACATAAAACTTCCAGGATTGTGAACCCAGAAAAGTGCTTAGGGCCATACACAGAAGTTCTCAAGAGGTCCCTTTCATATATGACTTCACTTTATATCACCTTTTTTATATACACGGTATTTCCTTGTCTTTCACTAAATAAATTCAGTGGAAACTTTTTCAATCCATGTTGTGGGTCAGTTTAACTTAAAATACTTGTCTTTAATGTAATTCATAGGAGAAATTTTCTTTTTCCTCTCACTTTCTAGATTTACACTCCTACTTCATCCTGTGATACCAATTTATCTAAGCCCTTCCATTATATATGTAGTTTATGTCTAACAACTTGGAGTATATCTGTGTGTGTGTGCTCAGTCATGTCTGACTCTTTGTGACCCCATGGACTTAGCCCACCAGGCTCATCTGTACATGGAAAGTTTCCAGGTAAGAATACTGGAATGGGGTTGCCATTTCCTACTCCAGGAGATCTTCCTGGAAAGGGAAGTCACTCAGTCGTGTCCAACTCTTTGTGACCCTATGGACTGTAGCCTACCAGGCTCCTCCCTCCATTGGATTCTCCAGGCAAGAGTACTGGAGTAGGGTACCATTTCCTTCTCCAAGATCTTCCTGACCTAGGGATTAAACCAGCATCTCTGGGTCTCCTACACTGACAGGAAGTTTCTTTACCAGTCACTACCTGGGAATCCCAATAATTTGGAGTAATTGAGTCTATATCTGTAACTATATTAACGATCAAGGTGGAGTAATTAAATCTATATCTGTGACTGTATTAATAATCAAGGTGCAACTACTAAATATACAGTGGTCTCAGCAAAAGATAGTTAGCATGAGAAACATGTGAAGAGAATTAAGTTCAACCTAAACTAAAAGACAGGGCATAAAATAGATTTGAGAGGAGGAGGGAGAAAGTGCTTACAGCCGACAAAGACTTTGAGGTATATTGGATTTCAGATTAGCTGAATGTTTCTAGTTCTGCATGATAGCAAAGAGAGAGGTGTGGTTATGGGCACCATGCTTGGAGGCATGCTTTATCGCTGAGCTGCATAAGGGAGAATAAAATTTCTCTATAAAAGTCTAGTGAAACCGTACAAGGAATGTATTTGGGACATCCTGCTAAAGAAAACAGAGAAGGCAATGGCACCTCACTCCAGTCCTCTTGCCTGGGAAGTCCCATGGATGGAGGAGCCTGGTAGACTACAGTCCATAGGGTCACGAAGAGTCGGACACGACTGAGCAACTTCACTTTCACTTTTCACTTTCATGCACTGGAGAGGGAAATGGCAACCCACTCCAGTGTTCTTGCCTGGAGAGTCCCAGGGATGGGAGCCTGGCAAGCTGCCATCTCTGGGATCGCACAGAGTCAGACATGACTGACATGACTTAGCAGCAGCTAAAGAAAAAAAGAAAGCTAAGTCATCTGAGTAGGAGATGGGACAACAATGTATACAGAAATGAATTCCTAGAGGAAATGATTTAATAGAATTGGGGCTTTGATTTCTGAATTTCTTTTCACAAATCAGCAGTTAAGCTGTGAATAACAAAATGTTATATAGAAAATATACAAAGTGAAAGCAAAACTTTAGAGTTCTTCCAGAAAAAAGTGATGAATTTTGCCACAGTCCTCTACACATCATCTGATGTGCTTAGGCCCAGTTCATCAAGGGAAAAAAAAAAAAAAAAAGGCCTAAAGTCAGAGGCTAAACAATAAGAACCAGAAGATAACGAAGGAAGTTTCCTCTTGAGGTAAGGAAAGAGAAAAATGGAATTAGGTAAAATAAATGAAAGTTTGTGTCACCAAATCAAAAGTGAGTTGAGGAACCATTGTACAAAACCACTTTATTTATCCTAAATTCAGAGAAAAAAATACTCTATGTAAGTGAATTTACTTAGATAACTTATGAGATTAAAATATTTTGAATAAAAAATCTTTTAAAATTATAGTTTACTTCACCCTGCATGATAAAAAAGAATATACTGAAGATTTTATTTGTTCTTAAAGATTTGTGGTCACTTGAATATTAATTATTTTACTCTAAAACAGTAATTCTCCCAAAGGCAATTGAGGTTAGTAGAACTGTTTATCCCTGCTTGGATTTCTTAGTATTTGTACTTGCTTTATGTAGTCTTCATATCTCTCCTCCCTGGCTACCAGTTGACCTGCTGTCATTTCTTGGTATGATCCATGAGCTTGAGTCTAGTAACTTCCTCAGTGCTTTTTTCCAATTTGTTTGCTTCTAACTTATTGCTAACCTAAGAAACAGGCAAGAAGTGTGGTGTAACTGTAACTAAAGTAGAGTGAGTTTTGAGGAAGCCATCTGAGAAACTTTACTGCTGCTGCTAAGTCACTTCAGTCTTGTCCGACTCTGTGTGACCCCATAGACGGCAGCCCACCAGGCTTTCTTGTCCCCAGGATTCTCCAGGCAAGAACACTGGAGTGGGTTGCCATTTCCTTCTCCAATGCATGACAGTGAAAAGTGAAAGTGAAGTTGCTCAGTCATGTCCGACTCTAGCAACCCCATGGACTGCAGCCTACCAGGCTCCTCCATCCATGGGATTTTCCAGGCAAGAGTACTAGAGTGGGGTACTATTGCCTTCTCCAGAGAAACCGTATTAAGACTGTGTAAACTTAGCATGTGGCCATTTTAGGACTGAGATGGGCTTCTCAGTGGCTTTATTTTGGAGAGGAAGGAGGAAAGGTCCTTGATTCAATGTTCTTGACTGCATTCTGCTTAGTAAACCTCATAACATTACTTGTTTCTGTATTTCAACTAACCTGTTGGAAATTATCAATGTATTCACTATTGCAAACATAAAAGCCAGTAGTATAGCATATCTAAAAGTAGAGTCTGTGAAGCTGTGCTTCATAATTGAAATTATCTATTATTAGATAGATATCTAATATCTATTATCTATTATCTATGTTATATTACTTGTGAATAAATACTATCATTAATTATAGGAATGTATCTTTTCTTTATATGATAAGTTATGTGTCAAAGAGCATCTCCTTGTGGGAAGTATAGTATACATAAAGCAAGTTGTCATTCTTGTTGAGTTGTTAAGTTGTGTTTGATTCTTTTGCAACTCGATGGACTATAGCCAACCAGGCTTCCCTGTCCAAGGGATTATTCAGGCAAAAATACTGGAGTGGGTTGCCATTTCCTTCTCCAGGGGATCTTCCCAACCCAAGGATTGAACCCAGGTCTCCTGCATTGCAGGCAGATTCTTCACCATCTGATCTACCAGGGAAGCCCATGTGGAGTACTAGGGACAGTAAATATGTAAGGGAAGGTGAAAGGACTTTGGCGGTAAAGAAAGGTATGTATATCATGAACTAGTGAAACAGAGTTTATGGAACCATGGAAAAGATAAATGTCCAAGTACTGGCAAAAAAAAACAACAAGAGTGAGAATATTTCATAGAAAACCGATTTTCTATCTTGATAAAGGTTTATTGCTATGTTAGCATCGCTAAGCTTCCTGAGACAGGTCAGGATAGAAAAAGGGACATTATTTAAAAAAATAAGTAAGAAAGGAAATTAAGCTCTAAGTCTAGCTCTACTCTAAAGAAACTTCTGGCTTTTAACACTTAACAAACATTTAACCCAGACTTTATAGTTTTCTCACTAAAAGTGAAATGAAAAGTTTACATAATGAAAAATTATATATTTTATAATTATATGCTACATTATACATTTATATGATGAAAATTTGTGAAATGAAAAGTTTAGACCAGATAATTTCTAATATCCTTTCCAACTCTAAATTTCTATGATTTTCTGAGGAGATTTTATAGAGTATTGGCTTAGAATTTGTATAGGAAACTAATATCACTATCAGAATATCTTTTTTTCTTGTCTCATAGTATTACTAGTCTTTTATGATTCTGGAAGTTGCTATGTCCACGGTTCCCTTCTAAGAGGAGCTCTAGGCCACTTGTGCACTCCACCACTCCCGACCCCACCTCTCACACCATTAGTGACTTTTTGCCCATGAACAGCCATTCCGTCAGTCATCCACTAATCTTATCAAATGGCTTGCCCAGTCACTTCAGTCGTCTGACTCTTGGACTCCATGGACTGTAGCCTGCCAGACTCCTCTCTCCATGGGATTTCCCAGACAAGAATACTGAAGAGGTTTACCATGCCCTCCTCCAGGGGATTTTCCCAACCAAGGGATTGAACTGCGTCTCCTGCATCTCCTGCATTGCACATGGATTCATTACCACTGAGCCACTGGGGAAGCCCCATCAACTGGCTTGGCACACACCTTAAAGCAACAATTATAAAATTTTGTCCCCAAAAGATATGGCTTGAGCGAAGATCAGGCAGCTAAAGTAGAATGCATAAAAAGATGTCATCAAAAAGGGGGAAGCATAATGTTGCATAGGAGAGCTAACATTGTAATTCATGAGAAACCAGAACCTAATAGGTAGAGAAGCTCTATGGAATGTGGATTAAATGGCCATTTGAAGAAGTGCCTTTATTGCTTGCACTTATGTTCTAAATAGGAAAAGGAGTACGTCAAGGCTGTATATTGTCACCCTGCTTATTTAGCTTATATGCAGAATACATCATGAGAAATGCTGGACTGGAAGAAACACAAGCTGGAATCAAGATTGCTGGGAGAGATATCAATAACCTCAGATATGCAGATGACACCACCCGTATGGCNATTCATGGGGTCGCAAAGAGTCGGACACGACTGAGCTACTGAACTATGTTCTAAGGATAGCACAATTAAATTATTTAAGTGTACCACCAGTCAACCCATACAATTATTATAATTATAGAAGAAGTGAGAAAATAGGCACTCATAAAATCTGAGACCAAGAATAACTATATTTTGTTTGAATGAATAACAAATTCCTCAACAAGTGCTACAGAGTTTCTTATAACCGTCTTTAATCCAAAATAAGACTTTAGTTCCAGTATTCATGAAGCATTTTTCTGAATTTCTTTTCCTATAAGGCCCCTTGTATCCCTATATATTAATAAATCCTCATTTCTTACACCTGAGTTGAATAGAACCCAAAGAACTTACTTAGGGAGTTGGTATACTTTTCAAATCATTCCCACATCTACACAGTCCCACATCTACACAGTCTCACAGCAACCTCTTGAGGTATATTAGATCTTCATGGTTATGGATACTTAGAGAATGTTTAAGTGATCTTCCAGGGCTTATTGACTCTAGCCTATTATTTTCCAGTCCTAGAGGTAAGCAACTCTCTAATCTGGTATATCTCTGGTTAGATCCTTTGCTCTCTCTAAGAAAAATCCCACCCTGTAACCTGTTTTTCCCAAAGATCTAAGAAATAGCTTACATAAACATGAAAAGCTAATACTCTTGGCTATTTATGGTGCTTCTAACATTTTTTTTTTCTCTTCCTTTCCTGGTTTGCTATTCAGATGTTGTCTTTAAAGGGTGATACCTGCTTATGTAGTTACTAACAGGAAATGGGGACACAAAACCTAATACCGATGGTGCCCATCTTTTCCCAAGTTACCAGCACTCTCCAGAATCACTACCAAACTGCTAGCATTCTATCAGTGCTGAAGTAGCCTGGCACCACTGCCTCTAATGTCTATCAGCAGGCTCTATTTAATTTTTCCTTATGCTCTCTTTACATGTTTCTTGCCCTGAACTTTAGAAGTGATATGGTTGAAATCACCACCACCACTATTCTACCCCCACCACACAAATTTGTGCACACACTCACACACATATACAAGCTTGCCCATTGACTTTGGACCAAATTTGAAAACTTTCCTGTTTCCCCTTAAGTCAGATATATGTTCTTCCACTCTCATCTATAACCTCTTGACTCTCTCTTTTGCAAATGGATCCCTAGTGGACCCAAACTATGAGTCCTGTGGACATGTCCAGACATGGCCCAAGCCTACAGTGAATACAGATCTTGGAGTCTATCCACTACTAATTAGTAATGGGGACCTTCTGTTATATCCACACAGTCCCTTTTGTAGATTATTACTGATGATTTAAATAATTTGCCTTTTATTTCTAAATAAAAATATATTTTAAGTACATTGAGTAGCCTGAGAACTTTCAAAATTAAAAATATATTACTTATGTGAATGGCAGTTTACTTCCATGATCTTCCTTACAAAACTCTATAACTGTGGTCTAACCATGAGAAAAATATCAGGCAAGCACAAACTGAAGAACAATGTATAAAGTGCCAAACAAGTACTACTCAAAATTGTCAAGGTCATCAAAAACAAGGCAAGTCTGAGAAATTGTCACAGTCAAAGGAGCCTAAGGAGATACTATGACTAAAAGTGATACCCTGGATGGAATCTTGTAGCATAAAAAGAACATTAGATGAAAACTAAGACCCTCCCCAAAATACCAACTTTACTTAATAATGTATCAGTATTGGTCCACTAATTGTGACAAATGCATGATAATGGAAGATGTTGACAATAAGGAGAACTGGATGCGTTTTTTTAAGGACTCTCTGTACTATCTTTGCAACTTTTCTAGAACTCTAAAATTATTCTACAATTAAAAATTTATTATATGTTTACATATATATATAATGTATATATATCCATATACANACCAACTTTACTTAATAATGTATCAGTATTGGTCCACTAATTGTGACAAATGCATGATAATGGAAGATGTTGACAATAAGGAGAACTGGATGCGTTTTTTTAAGGACTCTCTGTACTATCTTTGCAACTTTTCTAGAACTCTAAAATTATTCTACAATTAAAAATTTATTATATGTTTACATATATATATAATGTATATATATCCATATACACATGCATCTATTTACATTAAGCATTTATACGGAAAAGTAAACAATATATATGTATATCATTTACTTTTATGGATTATAATTATTAACTGGACAAAATTTACCCTAGTTGATAGGATTACTAATAATCTAAGGATAACATTCAAATTATTTAGTGATACCCTCACTTAACTAGGGCTTCCCGGTAGCTCAACTGGTAAAGAATCTGCCTGAAATGCAGGAGATCCCAGTTCAATTCCTGGGTCAGGAAGACCCACTGGAGAAGGGATCAGCTACCCACTCCACTATGCTTGGGTTTCCCTGGTGGCTCAGGTGGTAAAGAATGTGCCTGCAATGTGGGAGATCTGGGTTTGATCCCTGGTTTGGGAAGATCCCCTGGTGAAGGGAAATGGCTACCCACTCCTTGAGAACTGCCTGGAGAATTCCATGGACAAAGGAACTGGGCAGACTACACAGTCCACGGACAGAGGATCCTGGCAGGCTACAATCCATCGTGTTGCAGAGTCTGACATGACTGAGCAACTTTCACTCACTCAACAAACTCATTTGACTATTTAGTAACAGGCAATGATTTTAAAAGTTACCAAAAAATTTTGAAAAAGATTTTACTGAAGCCAATGAAAGTAAATTGGTGCATCCAAAATCATGAGGACGCATTCTAATTCTCCAAGATTACTCAACAAAGTTTGAGTGAATTCTAGTGGCTGGAGAAGTGATGTATAGATAATGATCAGAGAAAAATATGAGACAAAAGTAACAGTTATTTCTTGGAGAAACAGCTTTTTTTTTTTTTTTAAAGAAAAGATCAGTATTCTTGAAGAGGTCAGAGAAGCATTTGAAAGGAATATTTCCATGCTGATAACTATTGAATTTCGGATCATTTCTCATGAAGCCTTCGGTTAGGCATAATCTTTAGCCTTCATTTATCTTCGCTTATACTCTATTGATTCTTAAACTGATGGATGATTGAAGATTTTGAAGTATGGTTTCAGAGCAGCAGGTCTATTTAAGTAGATTTGAGGAAGCCCTGGTGCAGGACTAATATGCAACCTCCTTTTCATTATGTTAATGTTTATTCACTAGATGTCTTGTCATAATGGATCATTTGACTGTCACCTAAGGAAATATGATACAGTCTTGCTTCATATTTCTGTTTTGAAAGACCCCGAGTAAGGCAGAAACACTTTTGCATCACCTTTTATACCTCTTATTTTCTAGACCACTGATACTTCTCTAGACTGCAACTGTAAACCACAGTTGCAGATTGGGTTGCAAACAAATTTTGCTTGAGGCACAAACCACAAATTAAAGTAATGATCACTTCACGATGAAACTTTTTTCTGCCTTTTAAAATCAGAATGAAAGTAGGTCAATGAAATTTAGGATATTTTAGAATATGTACAGTATTGTATTGTTTGCCAGTACCTAATTTACAATTACAGAGCTCCATGAATATTGAAATGATTCAGCTTCCCATTATAAATGTATGTGGCAGTTTGGTTGTTGATCAGTTTATGAAGTTAATGCAAATGGAACTGTCTTCCTGTCAGCATTTGAAATCTATAATGCAGTCATGTTGTATATTCAGGGACAGGCCATTGACAGTCAATTAACAAGTTTGATTGGTATGTCAACTCATTCTTTTGAATTGTTAATAGTATGTTAATAGCATTCATTTCTTTGTGCAGTCCCATTTGCAGCTTCACAGTTACAGCTATTTTTTTATAATTCTGAGTAACCTAAAATAGTGCCTTAATAATAGATTATTAAACACCTGTCTAGTGTAGCTTAGGGAGGCTTTTCTAGACTGGGAGTTTGCAGTGGATCCCTTTGATATTCAAATCAACAAATGATAGCCTTTTTATTCAAAACGTAAATTCTTTTGATGGTTAGCTTGTTAAGAAATATTCAGCTCTAGTCTGACCCGATCTGGTTTCCCATGGAAAAGATCTGATGCCGTTTGAAGGTTCATAAATGGAATGCCAATGACAATTTGTTGTTGACGTTTTGCCGCCTCAGCCCTCAGATGCTGCTGGTTGATGTGCCGCTTTAGCTTCACCAAATAATCCTTGCAGGTAAATGATCTATGAATTGATCAGATAGTTTCAAAGCAAAGAGGGCTCTTCTGTGGTCTGGATTTTTAGGCTTGGAGGGGTACTTAAAACGCTGCATCAAAGTTGACAGATGAATCTTAAGGCATAGAATGATGGGAGAAAGCAGAAATGTGGGAATATTTTTAAGTGACTAGCATATTACTTAGAGTTTTGAAAACCTTCAAATGTCGATCAAATCTGTTCCCCATAGCAGATTTATTTCTACCTTGGTTTTTGTTATGGTTGTTTTGTCTGTGTGCACAGGTTTACTCTCACTTTTCTGGGGAAGTTGATGAGACATTAAACGTATTATTCCCGAATGGTGCTTTGGAATAAGGTTGCGAGTTCATTTGCACAGCCATGTTTTATTCATATAGTTCCTGTACACCAGAATATAAGAATCTGCCATTTCTCTAGCCTAAAAAAAAATTGTCTTTACCAAGGAAGCAGTAAAAATTTTATTCCTTTTACCTCCTGTTCTTCCCTTCTCTTGATGATGCTTTCCACAACCTACTATTTATATTTAATTTCTTTGGTAGAAGTTTCTTTATAATGTGGAGGAAAAACTCTGACCAATGTAGTTTAGATATTTAGTTAATATTTTTCTGTTCTATGTTTCAGTAAATTTGGAGGAGCACTTTGCATGTATTTGAATTTTAGAATTAGATGGTAGATTGAGAGATTGCTCTTCAAAATGTTTAATATATAGATGAAGAAACTGAGGCATATAGTGGGACCTCACAGCTAGTTTGTGCATACCCATGTCTCTTTACTCCTAACCCTATACACGTCCCACTTGCTGCCTTTAGAAATACACAGAAGCTCAACTGAAGACTGATGTAATTGTAAGGTATATTTCTCAGCTGGACATGGAAAGTTGCTGAAGTTTTCTAGCGATAACATGAAAACCTTTATACTATAATTTAAGAACTATACTTGATATCAGTACAAAAAATCATGAAGAATATGTATTTCTTAGTATGTGATTAAAGTTTCTGTAAATTGAAATGAAAGAAGTAAGAAAGGAAATTAACTACTGTCTTTGACAGTTTGTTTACATCTGCCCCTGGGCAAAACCACAGAACTTGTGACCTTACTCAGGACTGGGGGAGAAGAGGAAAAGAAAGAGGCATACAAATATTAATTGACAACAGATTTTATTTTGTCATCTTAAATAGCCCTCCAGTAGTGTTTTTCAAAGTGTGTTTCATGGATCACTAGTTCCGCAAGATGCTTGGTCACCAAGATTGTGTGTAAAGAATCTGAATCTGGGCACATATATATGCCCTTAATGTAGTTTCACATTATCACAATGCTTGTTGGCAGAATAAAGACTGTAAAGTCTGCAAGAAAGAAACTTGTTTATTTAACCCAGGATTTCAAAAAAAAAAAAAAAATTTTGAACACAGGATCTTTGCTTGTTTATTTATATGCTTATTTCTTTTAAAACCAATGAGCATTATTCACAGAAATTTGGGAGTACTTGAATGTCTTTTGGCAAATAATTTTGCCAAAATTATTTTTGGCAAAATGTTTCAGTTTCCTCTATGTTTCAATTTCCTCTTCTATAAATGGAGGTAATAATAGCACCTATTGGCATGGGGATTAAGTGAGCTAATATACGTAGAACAGTGTCTGTCACATTGTTATGTAAGTATTTTCTATTGGTATTATTTATTAATAGCAATATTCTCAGTGCTACTATTGAGACTAATGCCATAGTTTTACTTTCTTTGGTTTGATGGATGTATATGTGTATTAAACTGTGCATGAGGCCCAGTTGGAGCTAGAATTGTGAGTCAGTAAGATAAGGCAGAAATAAGTGGAAACAGATAAGGAAAGTTGATACATTACTGAGCAAAATGGTAAAGGCAGCTATAAAGACAAGCTCCAAAGCAGTATGGGACTGCTGACGACACAAGTCTATTGCCAGCTCAAAAGACGCTAAAGATTATACTTAGTAGCTGACAAGCTATTGGATGTCTCAGAAACTTCCAGAGGAAGAAACAGGGAAACTCCAAAGAGACAGGACAATTCTGTTTTCTGTGAAACAGACTAGTGTATCCAGGACATAGGGTCTTGGATGTGGCAAGGGCATACGGCACAGCTGGCAGGGTGGGTTGGAGCTCAGGGTGAAGGTCTTTGTATCCACGCTCAGAAGGCTGAGTTTTACCCTTCAGACAGCAAAACAAGCAGAGAATTTTTATGTATGAATGTGACATGATCGGCCTTGTTTTTTAGAAAGGAAATTTGACAGCTGGGGCTGGGAAGACATGAGCAAGAGGAGGCAGGAAAACATGGCGGGAGTCTGGACTGAGGCAGTGGCAGTGGGAACAGAGAGGACGCTGCCAGCTTGGAGACAAGTCTGAGGAAGCACTGACAAGAAGCCATGACCAGCTGATTAGGGGAAGAGGAACTTAAAAATGGGGAAATCAGGGATAAGCCTGGCATGTATAGTTTGGGAGGGTGTGTAAATGATGATTTAATTTAGTTTTAGAAACACACTATTTTTCAAAATTCTTTTATTAAAAGAAACTTCCAGGTGTCCACAGCCCACCATCAGTTTTACAACCATGACCTTCTTCTACAGAGGAATTAATTGAATATATGTATGGATTGCTTGATACAAGTCATGAAGATCAAAAGTGAATAACTCACCAAGTGACTTACTGGAAATATATGGAAATACGCGTTTAAAAATTAAGCATAAAATGCCATATGCAAAATTAAAAATCATAGTGAAAAGTTGTTTCCTATCTTCATGACCACAAGTTTTACAAAATGGCTCAGCTAAAGCACTTCTAGTATTTTTATTAATTTATTATTTCAATGCTTTTCTCTACTCTCCTCCTCCTTTCTCATTCTGAGTTTCTCCGATGCTGAGTCTTGATTGTTGTCTTTGTATTTCCAGATTCTTTCACAAATAACACATAGTCAATATTTAATGAGATTTAGATACACAATACTTAAAACACCATTATTATAATTTCATTCTAAAAAGAGATATAAAAATATATTCATCAATATCAGTTATAAAATATCATATAAGAATTTTTGCATAATGTGTTTCCTGTGCCTTCAAAATCAAGAGACTATATTGGCATGTAGCATAAATTTGAGCTGCCAAATTAGATGAACTTTAGAACAATAACCCCAAACTCTAAGTTTGATGTTTATTAAGTACCAAAGAAACTGACATTTTAAGTCACCTATTTTAGCAATAAGCCTCTCTTCCCTATTGTGGGACTCCTTGTGGAAATGGCCTTCCGTTTGAAGATCTGAGAAGCTCTAGTCTTCTGGAGATGTTAAGCCATTAGGTTATATCTTCTACAATTTTATCAGAAGATGGTTGACTGTCCTTCCTATTATCTCATCCTGTGCTTATCAGTATTTTTGTCTAATTTTATATCATGCCAGTTTTCCCCATTCCCTGACACATTACACACTTAAATGATAGCAGAAACGACATCAGCTCCATACTCAGAATTAATAAGCTATTTTTTTAAAGATTTTTTTTTTTTGATGTGGACCAGTTTGAAAGTCTTTATTGAAGTTATTACAGTATTGCTCAGTTTCACATTCTGTTTTTGACCACAAGCCAAGTGGGATCTCAGCTCCCTGACTGGGGATTGAACCCATGTCCCCTACACTGGAAGGCAAAGTCTTAGTCACTAGACCACTGGAGAAGTCCCTAAGCTATTATCAAAGTTGTTCTTAACTCCCAAATTGGAGCTGCATATTACTTTTTACCGTCCACTATAAGCAGTACCAAGATTATAAATCTGTCCTGCAGAGAGACAAGAGGTAAAAAATAACCCATATAAAGAGTGTGGAAGATCTTAAAAGTTTTAATAATTATTCATTACACCTTAAAAGTGAAAAGTGAAAGTTGCTCAGTCATGTCTGACTCTTTGCAACCCTGTGGACTATACAGTCCATGGAATTCTCCAGGACAGAATACTGGAGTGGGTAGCCTATCCCTTCTCCAGAACATCTTCCTGACTCCGTGACCTAACTGAGGTCTCCTGCACTGCAGGCAGATTCTTTACCAGCTGAGCCACCACGGAAGCCCATAAAGAATTATACCATAAAGAATTTTACATAAAATAATTAATCCATGCCTTTGTTACCTCCAGGAATATAGATTTATACCATGTATCTCCTTAAGTATTTTTAAGATTTCTTTTTTTTTTTTTTGGAAAGGAATTTATACCTTGAAAAGGAAGCGTGACCTTGAAAACTTCTTTCATTCCCAAACCTCTTTTAACCTTAATACTTAACTTTTTCAATCTAGATATTTTTTCTCTAATCACAGGTCTTTTCTAACTCCCTATAGGATGCCAGGTTTTCTCCAGGTAGTAGAGTAATTTCATCCACTAATAAATATGGTTCATAAGAGGCTGCTTTCTCAAGGCATGAAGTTAGAGACTGTAGACCCTGCAAATATGTAGGGCATCCTGTTTTTCAGTAAAAGAAGCACAATTCTCATTTGTTCAGCCACTATATTAACCTTTTTATGATATGGACTATTTCTTCAAATGATTATAAAATATTCTAAAGATCTGGCATTTTGTGGTATTAATTCTACCATTTCCTGTAGTCCTCCATGCTCATCATCTTTATTGATTGTTAATTTTGATACTTTAGATATGTTTTCATTAGAGGTATTACTAGAAGAAGGAAGAAAAATTGTAATGCACAAAACTTTGAGAATTATTTGCCCTTTAAATATATGATCATTATTGGGAATTATATAAACAGCTCCTCTTGAATGGATAAAGTTCTAATTTCATTGGTATGTATTATTTGTGTCACAAAAGTCTGGTCATTTAAATAAGTCAGAGAGTTTGTCATTTGCGTAGCATATTCCTTTAGTTACATGTGTATTTCTAATGTATTTTTTAATGTATATCCTTAATTATGTCATGGACAAACTGATGTTTTATGCCTTTTGTACTGTTTACCATTGATTTTATACTGTTATCTACATTTTCCCCTTAAAATTCAGTAAAATTTAACTGTTAGTTAATCTAGGTTTCAGATTTGGGTCTGTGAATGCATGACTGCTAAGCAAAACAGAAGATGCAGTAATCAATCCTCACCACTTTGACCTTTACCTATTTTTTATTTATTGTTTTAATGCACGGGTTTTTGTTTTTTACTTTTATTGTTAGTACTTTTTAAACTAGCACAGTGAAACCAGTTCAAAAAACCAGAAACAAATATGTCAAGGGGCCAAAGAGATAAAGATTGAGAAATCTCATGCATGTTATTTTCTTTTTGAAATGAAAAGACTGAAATGAAAATGACTGAAAACTAGAGAAATAGCAACAGATCTGCATTTGAGTATTTCCCTTCCTATTTGAGGGGCTTCCTCGTTGCCTCAGTGATAAAGAATCCACCTTCAATGACGGGTTCCATCTCTGGGTCAGGAAGATCCCCTGAAGGAGGCCTCACATGGCAGTCCACTCTGGCATTCATGCCTGGAGAATCCCACGGAGAGAGGAGCCTGTCCGGCTACAGTCCACGGGGTCGCACAGAGTGGGACACGACGGAAGCAACTGAGCAAGCACTCATGCACTTCCTATCCCCCCTGAAGCAGATCTACTATAGTCCTGAATTTCCTATTAAATACTTGGGACTAAAGAGATTCACTTTCAGTAAGTTAAGAAATCCAGATTTATTTTGTGACTTGATAGAAGTTACTTGGTGGCAAGAAAGTGAGCTCCAGTAATGAAAGCTGGCAGGCCAGGATTTGTGCTCCACTCTGTTGGCGTATGAAATTATAGCACATCATTCAAACAAAATCAATAATCCAACTTTTATGTCCTTTTCTAGCTGCAGTGAAAATTTTATTATTCTGTGATCATTCTATTCTTCCTGGATTAGGTCATGTGCTGCAGCAGTTAAGAAGTATCTCAAGTAGATAGAATATGGAAGAGCAAAACTTGTGTTTTTACCCTCATACCAGAATGATCATATAATATTCAAGGAAAGATGTTATAAAAGTCAGACTCTTTCTTCCTTAAATCATCCCTGTAATATCTTGAATGATATTTAGGTTCAATTTACCTAAAGAAAGGAATTTTGCCCTTCAGTGTGGATTGAGGTTTATAAACTATAGTATTCTCTAATTGAAGCAAACAGAACAGCAAGAAATAGTTTGTTTCAACATCAGATTTGCTTTGCATGAACAAGGATAGAAAATCTGATCCTATTCTTACTCCTTTGATTTAGCTTCTTCCATGTCACTCTTTTTCTATGGGACAAGAATATTTTGATAGAAAAGACAGATTGTTCTTAGGGAAGGTCTACAGGGCCATAAAAGCCAGGTAATAAATTTAGTTTAAAGCATCAGCTCCTAAAGTATGTTTGCATAGTGAAGTATGGACCAGGCCAAAAGCCAGGCTTAAACATTTTCTCCTTGTTATCACCTCGTTAAGCTCCCCACGTCTGAACCATGCCTCCTACAGTCACAGGTATGGTGCCGCTAATTAAGAAGAAGGGGCTCATTACCAATTCTCATTAACATCAATTGGAGTTTTAAAGCCAGATCCCTGGACTGAAAATTTACCCCCTTAATGTTCAACACAGGTGAAGGAATAAAATCGTTTAAATGCCTGTATCATGGGGTAGTGCAAATGTGCTCTCCAAGGATGAACAAATTGCTTACCGAAGTCTGGCACTAATCCCATTGCTCAGTAAAAGACAGGCAGGGCTTTGAAGAAAAATACTATTCAAAAGGGAGATTCTGACAGGGAAACTGGTGGAGCATGGGAACTGATATCGCAATATACAAATTATTGTCTGAATCTGTGCCATCTCTAGTAAGGATATATGAGTGCACAAAATCAACAACGGATTGTACCTGACAACTAAGTGCTCAACAAATATTATCTGAATTAGTGATTGAAGAATTAATGTTCACCAGTATATTTTAAACTGTTAATGAAACTTCTCTCTCAGTCTCTCTTTGCATTTGCTTCTGAATGTCCTAAGTTTCATTCCTTAAGCCTTCTTAACTGATTTTAATTTCTTATAGAAAACACTGTAAGTTATTTTATTGTTGGAGGCTCTTGAAGTAAAACATTTCAAAAATGCTTAATTGCATGAAAAGTTAAAATGTGTTGACTTAGTTGATTTGAAAGAGTTGTTCTGAAATTCATTGAAGTGATAAGCCACATGGAAATAAGTCTTCTTGGAAAATAAAAGCAACCTTCCCTTGCATCAGATTAGGCTTTCTCTGGTTTGTAAACCCAGAAGCTAACCAGTTTTTAAACTGAATTTCTACTTTCCCTCATAATCTCTCTTCCTTACTCCAATGTAAACAGTGACCCAGAAATATTCCTAAGACTATTGTTTGCCCCTAAATTATATGTGAGTTGGAGACATGTTTCTGGTTTAATAGACTCTTGAGTTATACACTGGATTATTTTATAACTTCTCGATATTTTTCCTGAGGGGGTATGTTCATATTTAAACCACATTAATGATGTGTACCATTATTCACCTCTCCCCAAAAGTGTACTGACTTTGCTCTGAATTTCTTATGAGTATCAGATTTCTTCATGATGTTACTGCCTGTCAGTGGCAATTAAGAAATAATAGAATATTGTAGTTAGATGGAACTTTCAGAGCCATTTAGTTCAGTCCTCACATTTTACGCATAAGCAAGCTGGTCTCCAAGAAGCTTAATTTGCCTTCCCAAGTTCATAGGCAATGATAGGACCCTAACTAGAATTTTGCTCTCCTGACCCCCATTGTAGCCCTGGTGTATATAGCTGGCTCAACCCAAGTGTATAGTAGAAGTCTAGCTTTACTCCCTCATCACATGCTATCTTCTTTCATAATGCCAAAGTTGTTTTAAATTTGTGATTAATCAGAGTAAAAAAAAACCCTAAAGGAGCTATTCTTCAGGATGTATGTTGAGATCAGTTCTTTTACTTCAGATAGGCCTGCCTTATAAGCGTTATAACCTTATAAGCATTAGCTTTTCATCTTTTCACCTGCTTAAAAATGGAAAGACATTGATAATGGATGCATAAATGCATCATGGGATGAATAAATTGTGTGAGTTAGAGAAGAGAAAATGAATGTGTTCGTGAAAGAGCGAGCACATCAATCAGTGGTTGCATGGTGTTTGCACCAGTATGTCCAGGGGACACCTCGCCAATCAATCATCAGGAAGCTCCCTCCAGCTTTCAGTAAGAGAAAAAGCTTTCACAGTACAGTGCCATAGAGAAAGCTTAGCATCTAAAGAAGTCATCCTATGGACTCTTCAAGTTCCCAGAGAGGAAGAAAAAGAGGGCAGGGAGCAGAACGCCATAGAAAACCTATAGTTTGGCTTCTTAAATTTTTTGTTTATTTATTTTTATTTTTGGCTGTGTTGGGTTTTCGTTGCTATACAGGCTTTCCTCCAGTTGTGGCGAGCCGGGGCTACTCTCTAGATGTGGTGCTCAGGCTTCTCATTCTGGTGGCTTCTCTTGTGGAGCACACGCTCTAGGGTGTGTGGGCTTCAGTAATTGGGACACATGGGCTCAATAGTTGTGGTCCCCAGGCTCTAGAGCACAGGCTCCTTAGTCACGGCACCCAGGAGTAGTTGCTCCTAGGCTTGTGGGATCTTCCTGGACCAAGAATTGAACATGTGTCTCCTTCGTTGGCAGGCAGATTCTTTACCACTGAGCCACAGGGAAGCCCCTGGAGCTTCTTAAAATGTTAACTGTATTATGAATCATTCTCATTTTATACTGACTCAAAAGCATTAATTAAACATCATTTGGTATATTCCACTCTGATGTGAGTATAAAAATATTGACATATGTATATAGCTTCTACCTTTGAGGAGTTTAAAAGCTGGAAAGTGTTTTCTCCTCAAAACTTTCATCACTGTACTGAACTATAATCCAATACTGCTGTTTCTCTTGAACATTAAACATACAAACATTCATTGGAAATATTTCAGTTTTATGGGTCATTCATTCAATAATTGTTGGTTAGGTGTAAGATACTACTTTAGCTACTGCCTTGAAGTAGCTTACTTTGGTAAGGCAAATAAAAGTAGTATGTGAATAATTATGATGCAAAATAGAAGTTCAATTAAATGACATGATTGTTTAAGCAACATTGTCTAATTCTCAAATCTCCAAGAAGATGAAGAGAGCCACCCAAAGTATAAAAAGTTTCTTCATGATAATCTATTATTGAATTGCTGATCTGGGAATTTCCTTCCCAAGGAGCTCAGTCTTCAGTAGTATTATACTTGCTCCTAAAGGTGATGTACCATTTGCATAACTAATTAAAGCAGGAAACATACTGAAATGTCTTAATAGAATGTTACCCATTAAGTGAAGAAAGGCAGCTACTGTCAATAAAGTGATTTTGTGAACAGCAAGTAATTCTTGCCACACAATCCTGATGGCATGGCTTCATTTACTGCTTGCAATCACTCCTTCTATGCTGGCTTTTCAAGTTAGAAACTGGTAGGTATTCAATATAAGGATTATCATCAAAGTGTAATTGCTGAGGAAAACCCAAGCAGTCAAACAATAATGAAGTGTATCCATTCGAAACCAAGGAAACCAATATTAATCGTAAATACAATATGAAAACTATAGCATCTGAGACAGTGTGTAGTGTTTAGTATAGAATTTGAAAGCATCAGCTTGGGGATAGGACAGACAGGGTTTTAATTCTATCTCTTTCATCCATTTTCTTTTCATTTTAAGAAAGTTGTTTTTGGCTATGCTGGGTCTTTATTGCTCCACAGGCTTTTCTCTAGTTGTGGCCAACGGGGGCTGCTCTCTAGTTGTGGTGAACGGGCTTCTGATTGCAGTGGCTTCTCTTGTTGCATAGCTCAGGCTCTCGAACACAGGCTGAATAGTTGTGGCACACGGGCTTAGTTGCCTTGTAGCAAGTGGGATCTTTCTCAGCCAGTGATTGAACCCTTATCTCTTGCACTGACAGGCAGATTCTTTACCACTGAGCCATTTGTTAGCTGCATAGCCAAAGATTTCCCTCTCTCATTTGTATTAACATCACAATAAAAGATGGTAGCAAATGCTCTTTTCTTTCATATTCCCCCTTTATGACTCCTAAAACAGAGAATCACTGTTTCTTTAAAAACATGAATACTTATATTGCTTTGTCTTATACGATAGGTTGCTTTAGGCTCATCTATTTGGAGGTAAAGCTCTCTTGAATTCTATTAGTACCTAAATATACCATGCACATACAAGGCACTGAAAAATGACTACTGATTTGAATTTTATAGATGTTGACAAAGAAGCCAACTGCATCTAAAGTCATGTGAACAATCTGTAAATCCTTATCAACCACTCCGGTTTGACTAGTATCACTGTGGATCAAGAGTAACATTCAATCCCTAAGTAGTTTTCTAATCTAAAGAGTTTTCTATCAATAATAAAAACAACAATCAGTTCAGTTCAGCGGCTTAGTCATGTCCAATTCTTTGCAACTCCACGGACTGCAGCGTGCCAGACTTCCTTGTCCATCACCAACTCCCGGAGCTTACTCAAACTCATGTCTATTGAGTTGGTGATGCTATCTTGCCATCTCATCCTCTGTTGTCCCATTCTCCTTCCCACTTTCAGTCTTTCCCAGCATCAAAGTCTTTTTCAAGGAGTCAGTTCTTCACATCAGGTAGCCAAAGTATTGGAGTTTCTGCTTCAGCATCAGTCCTTCCAATGAATATTCAGGACTGATTTCCTTTAGGATGGACTGGTTGGATCTCAAGACGCTCAAGAGTCTTCTACAACACCACAGTTCAAAAGCATCAATTCTTTGGTGCTCCGCTTTCTTTATAGTCCAACTCTCACATCCTTACGTGACTACTGGAAAAACCATATCTTTGACTATATGGACCTTTGTTGGACAAGTAATGTCTCTGCTTTTTAATATGCTGTCTAGGTTGGTCATAACTTTTCTTCCAAGGAGCAAGCATCTTTTAATTTCATGGCTGCAGTCATCATGTATAGTGATTTTGGAGCCCAAAAAGTAGTCTCACTGTTTCCATTGTTTCCCCATTTATTTGCCATGAAGTGATGGGACCAGATGCCAGGATTTTAGTTTTCAACTTAGAATGTTGAGTTTCAAGCCAACTTTTTCACTCTTCTCTTTCACTTCATCAAGAGGCTCTTTAGTTCTTCTTCACTTTCTGCCATAAGGGTGGTGTCATCTGCATATCTGAGGTTATTGATATTTCTCCCAGCAACCTTGATTTCACCTTGTTTGCATGATGTACTCTGCAAATAAGTTAAGTAAGCAGGATGACAATATATAGCCTTGACGAACTCCTTTCCCAATTTGGAACCAGTCTGTTGTTCCATGTCCAGTTCTAACTGTTGCTTCCTAACCTGCATACAGATTTCTCAGGAGGCAGGTCACGTGGTCTAATATTCTTATCTCTTTAAGAATTTTTCATAGTTTGTTTTGATCCATGCAATCAAAGGCTTTGGCATTGTCAATAAAGCAGAAGTAGATGTTTTTCTGGAACTCTCTTGCTTTTTTGATGATTCAACGAATGTTGGCAATTTTATCTCTGGTTCCTCTGCCTTTTCTAAAACCATTTTGAACATCTAAAAGTTCATGGTTCACATACTATTGAAGCCTGGCTTGGAGGATTTTGAGCATTACTTAAAATAGCCATCATTTATTGGGAGCCAATTGCAAGTCTGGTGTTTTCCATACATTAGCTCACACAGTCTTCACAATCACCCTCCAAAGAGGATATTTTAATCCCCTTTTTAATATCATCAAAATAAGACAGGATGTTAACTAGATGGTCCAAGATCACACAAACTGACATTTTTAGCTCACGTCTAACCCTAAAGGCAATGTTTTTTCTTACATTAGTATTATATTTACATTATGAATCTTAGATTGAAAACTTTCCTAATTATATTTTATCAAAAGCATGATATTCACTAGTGAAATTCACAGATGAGTATAATTTTTATACCACTTACAAATAGCATTTTATTCAAATGTCCCTAAGACTTTCTTAACCACTTTACTAATCACCTGCGAATTCTCAGGTCCAGTGCTCTCAACAGCTCACCAGATGATATAATTTGGGTGAACCACTTATTATTTTCCCATCCATTTTTTTCCACTCTGAACTTCAAATAGTGTTTATTAACAGAATATATAAAGTGTGTCCCAGGAAGCAGTATGTAAGAATCCAGGTCTTGAAAATATTGAATAACTAAATGACTTCCAAATTGTATTATTGAATTAAAGAAACTATTCCTGCTACTGATTATTTACCTAAACCCATCTAATTATATCAGCTTATAAGTAGTGATGGTCTATAGAACATCAAAATTTTGAGTAAATTACCATTTTAATACTTATATAATACATATAAATAGTAAATACTTAAATATGAGCAACACAAGCTTTTTTAACATGTAATTACAATATGGCAAATTCCTTTAAGAGATTCAGTGGCCCATAATTATCACTTTTTAACCATACAAAATTATTCCTATTTGAAAAATTTCACCAAAATCTAGGCTGAAATTTCTTAGTTTTGACCACATAAAAGTAAACTTTATAAAATGAAATGATTAGTTTTCCATGGATAGTGTAATGCTGGCTTAATATGTCAAATTTGTGGCATCTAATGTTTATACATAAAATGAGCCTAAGAATATAGCACTTAAACCAAAGGTCTTTGTGGTTCTATAAAATTATTAGATTAGAAAGCACTTAGTTTTTAAAATTCCATCTAATCACACACTAAAATCAGCCTATGTGGTGGTGTTATTTCAGTAAACTATTAGTCACATGGTTCTTCTGGTTGCTTCTTTTTTAACTAAGAAGTTATTCCATACCACGAGTTAAAACTTTGAAGGCACAATCAGTAATTTCTAAATTGAATATCCAGCAATGGCAGTATATTTTCCTGCAACTCAGACAGCAAATCTCCCACTGTGGGAAAGAATAATGGTATAAGCAGTGACTTTGGTGTGTAAGAATTCAAGTATTTACAAAATAATTCTTTATTTTAAAAAGCTAAAATCTGGAATACTATGTTTTTATCTGTTTGAAGTTTTAAAACATGGTAAGCTCTGGGAAATAAACACACTCAACACTGAATTTTTGAGAAGAGTCTGTAAGATTGTCTTACAGTCAGGCTCTCTCTGGAACCAATTCATATTAGCAAAAGAAAAACTTCTCTTATCATGAACCAGACCTGAAACAAGGACTGGTTCAAAACTGAGAAAGAAGTGTGTCAAAGCTGCATATTGTCACCCTGCTTATTTAACTTATATGCAAAGTGAGTGAGTGAAAGTCACTCAGTCATGTCCAACTCTTTGTGACCCTATGGACTATATAGTCCATGGAATTCTCCAGGCCAGAACACTAGAGTGGGTAGCCGTTTCTTTCTCCAGGGGACTTTTCTAACCCAAGGATGGAACCCAGGTTTTCCACATTGCAAGTGGGTTCTTTACCATCTGAGCCACCAGGGATGCCCAAGAATACTGGGTGGGTAGCCCATACATCATGTGAAATGCCAAGCTGGATGAATCACAAGCTGGAATCAAGATTGCCAGGAGAAATTATCAATAACCTCAGATATTCAGATGACACCACTCTAATGGCAGAGAGTAAAGAGGAACTGATGTTGAAGCTGAAACTCCAATACTTTGGCCACCTGATCCAAAGAGCTGACTCATTTGAAAAGACCCTGATGCTGGGAAAGATTGAAGGCAGGAGGAGAAGGGGACAACAGAGGATGAGATGGTTGGATGGCATCACCAACTCAATGGACATGAGTTTGGATAAAGTCTGGGAGTTGGTGATGGACGGGGCATGTTTCAGTCCATGGGGTCACAAAAGGTCAGGCATGACTGAGCAATGAACTGAACTGAAAGAGGAACTAAAGAGCTTCTTGATGAGGGTGAAAGAGGAGAGTGAAAAAAATGGCTTAAAAACTCAACATTCAAAAAACTAGGATCATGGCATCTGATTCCATCACTTCATGGCAAATAGATGAAGGAAAAGTAGAAACAGTGACAGATTTTCTCTTTTGGGCTCCAAAATCATGTAGACAGTGACTGCAGCCATGAAATTAAAAGATGCTTGCTCCTTGGAAGGAAAACTATGACAACCTAGACAGCGTATTAAAAAACAGAGACATCATATACTTTTGCCAACAAAGGTACATCTAGTCAAAAATATGGTTTTTCCAGTAGTCATGCACAAATATAAGAGTTGAACCATAAAGAAGGCTGAGCACCAAAGAACTGATGCTTTCTTATTGTGGTGCTGAAGAAGACTCTTGAGAGTCCCTTGGCCAGCAAGGAGATCCAACCAGTTAATCCCAAAGGAAATCAACCCTGAATATTCATTGGAAGGACTGATGCTGAAGCTGAAGTTCTAATACTTTGGCCACCTGATGGGAGGAGCCAGTTCGCTGGAGAAGACGCTGATGCTGGGAAAGATTGAGGACAAGAGAATGAAGGGGCAACAGAAGATGAGATGGCTGACTGGCATCACTGACACCATGGACAGGAGTTTGAGCAAACTCTGGGAGATAGTGAAGGACAGGGAAGCCAGTCATGCTGCAGTCCATGGGGTCACAAAGAGTCGGATACGATTTAGCTACTGAATAACAACTACTTAGCTACTGAACAACAACAAGAAGAAGTAGCTACTTAGCTACTGAACAACCAAAACGAAAGGTCTTTTTAGACCCTTTCTACCAGTGAATAATCCTTGCACACACACCGAGTTGTCTTAGAATCAGATCCTGAGATAGAAATTTGTATGCAAGGGGTTCATGTAAATGAAGTACAAATAGGAAATGGAAGGAAGGCTAGCAGAGCACAGCCTCGGGAGAACTCTGGAGTACACGTTGTGCCATAGAGTTGTCTCAATTGAGGTGAGGAAATGGACTTCCCTATCTCTGGACTACACAGTCTCTGCTACTTGTGGGCTAATTGACTCTAGTAGCCCAAGAGAATGTGGCTATTACACCAAAAGGTGATACACAGATAGAGGAGAAGGGTTTCTGGGCAGAGCACTGACATTGTCTGCAACAGGTTATACCCCAGATACCAGAGATGGAAATAGTGCCCAGCCTAGGATCTATGTCTTGATGTTCGTTAAGAGTATTTGACTTCAGGATATAGAAATTGAATAGATCTCACTTCAGATACAGCTTGATCTTGTATCCGCACAATATATTTGGGTTCCATCTCTTACTCTACTTCCGCTGGGTTTACTACATCCAGATATGGCCTTTTAGCAGCTCCTATCTCTCTTATTGCCATTGCAGTTACAGACTTTATATCTCCATACAGAAAGCACAGGTAGAAATGAAGGAATCCATAGCTTAATTTTTGCATCAAAAATACTGAGTTACTTTCATTGATCCAGTTTAGATCACATGCTCAATTCTGTTCCAATTGATAAGGCCATAAAAATGTAATGGATTCATCGACTTAAGCCAGTGTTACATGCCCATTCCTAAATTGAGGTTCAGTCTAGAAGCTGAGTCAGTATCATTCAAATGTCATAGTCTGGACATTCAGAATAATATTAGAAAGGAAGAAGAAGTACATGCTAGGAAAAAAATTAATAAATAGCCACTGGTCTCTTATTCTTACTGTTACCTGAATTAGCTGTGTTCTGAACTTATGTAATTTTAAGCTATAGACATGATAGTGTTTTACCCAAGTTGTGAGCCCAGTTGGAATTAGCAGACTTGGGTTAAGTGGAAGGCGAGTCAGAGAAGTCCCAGAAGTTAGGCTGGGGTATGCTGGATGGGATACGCTACCTCTGCCACGACCACCACTATCACCTCATGACCCTACCCCTGCAAACAAAATCCAGAAAAGCTTTCCTGCCATATTCACTCAGTGGGAACAGCGGTTTGCTGTTACATGCAGCTTTTGAAGCAGACATCCCTGAATTTCCTAAAGGCCCAGTCTGGGACAAGACAGAAGAATGAGACTAGTCACTTAGATGTATGATTATTTGTTAACCATCCCTTCATTTATTCACTCAATAAATATTAGGCACCTACTGTACACCTGTACACCAAGAATTATTCTGAATACTAGGTGGTTCTAGTAGTAAAGAATCTGCCTGCCAATCCAGGAGATGTACAAGATGTGGGTTCAATCCCTGGGTTGGGAAGATCCCCTGGAGAAGGGCATGGCAAGCCACTCCAATATTCTTGCCTGGAAAATTCCATGGGCAGAGGAGCCTGCTGGGCTATAGTTCTTAGGGTCACAAAGAGTTGGACTCAACTGATGCAACTTAGCATGCACATGTACGCTGAGTCTTATTCTGAATCATAAAAGTGTCATGTCAGAATACTGGAGTGGGTAACTCTTCCCTTCTCCAGGGGATCTTCCCATCTCTGGAATTGAACCAGGATCTCCTGCATTGCAGGCGGATTCTTTACCAGCTGAGCTATGGGGGAATCATAAAAGTATAGTGGTAAAAAAACATAGTAGGTACCTACCATTGGCAGGGGGTTACAGACAATTACAAATAGGCAGACAAATAAGATATCTTCAGAGAATGATATGAAGAAAATAAAACTGAATGAATCTGAGGTCAGGTAAGGAACTTTTGTCTGAAAAGGTGATATTTTAGCTGAGACTTGATGGATAAGAAGCCAATCATGCAAAGATCTCTAAGAGCATTAAAGGCAGGAGAAATAGCACAAAGGCAAGAGTTAGGAATAAATTTGTCATATTAGAAAACAAGAGAGGAAAAAACAGTGGCTGGAACTTGGTGAGGGATGTGGGGAGAAGAGGGTGCTGTCAGAGTGGACCTATGGCCAGACCCGTGCATAAGTCCTCTGTGTCTCTTCCAAAGGGCAGTTGGTGTTCAGCTGAAGATGGAGACCAAATTCCAATGGTTTTCTTTCTCTTCATTCTTCAGTTCTGCTCTCAAGTCACTTGAATATTCCAGAAAACCATGATAAAATCTTAAGGGTTCATTTTAGCTAATATCTTTATCTTTTTTTGATTCTATACTAGAATATCTCTACCTTTTAATTTTGGGAGCTATAGAAGCTTATAAAATTCAAGAATTTTTAAATGATTTTTTAACAACAAAGAAGAACTTTTCTTGTGCATACCATTTTATACTTACCCTACTTCCACACTTAATGAAATACCATGGACATTGTTTCATATCTGTACGTACAACACTCCTTCATTCCTTTTCATGGTTGCATGGTATTTCACTGATGAGTGTATGATAATTTATTTCACCAGTTGTCTACTGATGGACACCTAGGCTATCAACAGTTCTTTACTACTGTAAACACTTCTGCAATTGAACTCTCTTGAACAAACGTCCTTACATTCTATAACTATTTAAACAGAATAAATTCCATATATTGAAGCTGCTGAGTGAGAACAGAAGAATCAAGGTAAATGATGCCAGACTGCCTATAAAAATATTGTGCCATACTCCTCCCACACTTGGCCAATGCTGTTAGTACATTTTGTCTTTTCAAATCTGATAGAAGGAAATGTTTATATGTACTTATTTTATTTATTTTTATTTTTTATTAAAGTATTGTTGATTTACAATAATGCATTAGTTTCAGGTTATAGCATAGTGGTTCATGTGGGGTATTTTTTCAGATTATATTCCATTATAGGTTATTACAAGATATTGAGTATGATTCCCTATCAGTCAGTTCAGTCGTGTCCCACTCTTTGTGACCCCATGGACTGCAGCATACCAAGCCTCCCTGTCCATCACCAACTCCCAGAGTTTACTCAAACTCATGTCCATTGAGTCATATAGTATGATTCCCTATACTATACAGTAAATACCTGTTGCTCATCTGTTTCATGTATAATAGTTTATATCTGTTAGGTCCACACTCCTGATTTGTCTCTCCCCCTTCCCTCTTGCCTTTGGTGACCACAAGTTTGTTGTCTGTGTCTTTGAGTTTCTGTTTTATATATGGATTCATTTGTGTTAGATTTTAGATTCCACATATAAGTGATATTGTACAGTTTTGTCCTTCTCTGACTGATTTATCTCACTAGGCATAACATCCATTTTGCTGCAGTGGCAATATTTCATTCTTTACTATAGCTGAGCAATATTCCATTGTGTATATGTAAACCCCATCTTAAGCCAATCATCTGTTGATGGGCACATAGGTTGTTTCCGTGTCTTGACTATTGGAAATAATGCTGCTATGAACATTGAGGTGCACATATCTTTTCAAATGAAAGTCTTCATTTTTACCAGATACATACACATTAGCAGGACTGCTGGATCATCTGCTAGCTCTGTTTTTAGTGTTTTCAGGAAACTCCATACGGTTCTCCACAGTGGCTGCACCAATTTAAATTCCCACAAGAGAGTATGAGGGTTCTCTTTTCTCCACACCCTATTCAACATTTATTATTTATAGACATTTGATTATGGTCATTATGACCAGTGTGAGGTGATCTCCTTGTGGTTTTGATTTGCATTTCTCTAATAACTAGTGATGTTGAATGAACCAATAGTAGCCAACAAAGTTAGGGAGGCAGGGGAAAAAAATGTGTTGTTCAAGCAGATAGACCACACAGGAAAATATCTAAGGTATTGAGGAAAACAAAGTGAAGCCTAGGGTATTTACGCATCTCCAAACTCTATTAATGTTTGGGGAGAAAGAAAGAAGTGTGTCAAAAACAAAATTCCCTTACTCTTCCTCCCATCCCTTTTGACATCTGAGACACAAAGCAAATAATACTGAACACTGGTTTATGGCTACTCCATATATGCTAACAAAGAATTTACTGAGTGCCTACCTATTCACAAAAGAAAAATCATGAGGAGTACAAGCACCTATACTGGAATGAGAGCAGGTTGGATAAAATGACCCACTCAGAAATGAGAGCTATCAAATAAATTTTGCTCCCACCAAAAGAAAAAAAAAAGGAAACTAAGAATTACAACAAATAAAATTCATATATAGATAATAGTTTGGGAGAAAATGAAGTGCAAAAATAGTACAAAAATCTTGCAAATGCTTTGCACACTCACGCAAATTGAGAACTTGGGCTTTATGAAGTAATAGATCAAATATGAGATAAAAGATAAGGTAAAAGGAAGTAAATTGGAAAAAAAAATGTGAGGAAAACTACAAGACAAGAAAAAAATTAATATATCTTAAGAAATCAAAGAAGAGACTCAATGTAAAAAACCCAGACAGGGTTGAGGACAGGACTGTGAACAGTCGCACAAAAATAAGAATTCATAATGTGTCAAGCACTTAAAAATAGTGAAATAGATGTGAAGAAAAATGGAAAGCTAACATGTGTTTTTATATACTAAGGGGACAGAATAAATAAAGCCCTTAAAAATATAATGTCCCCATGAGTGGAAAAAAAAAAAAAAACTCTGAAACTACAGATCAAAAAGATTCAATTTGCTTTAGAAAATGCTTATAAAGAATGGCCAATATCAAGATTATTATTTTCTTAAAGCAAAAGGACAGCTTTATTGTTCACAAGGTTTGCAAACTGTTACCAAAAATACATTCCAGGGGAGGGGATGGGACCGGGTGGAGCGAGTTAGTTTTGAGGGATTTTAAAAAGCAAAACCTACAGAAGTCACAACTGGGAGACTTGCAAAAAGGGATTCAATGGTCGTGCACCTTGACCATTAAGTTTTGGATGTTCCGTTGTCATTGGAGCTTCTCTTTGGGAATTTTCCCAGTTAGAACCCTTAGTGCAATTAGACCTCCTTATGGAACTTGTCTGTTAGGTGGTTCTTCTAAGAAAACAGAGCATGCGGCTGAACCCCAGGCCTATTTTAAGTTATTAAACTACAAGGATAAAGAATGCATTTAGAAAGATCACTTAAAAGGTGGAGGGAGACTTAGGGACTCAGAATTTTTCAAATTATAAACGTGAAGACCCTCGAACATTGTCTATAGAACTTCCAGGTTAAAACTGTGACCGTAAGACAAATGGATATATTTGAGAAAAAATTATATTCTGAAATGTATAGTGACTCAGTGAACGTGTCACCCATGTCTGACTTCTCAAAACTGTACTTAAAACATAACCCAAAATTCTATTTTCAACAATATGATGTATTAAGTTCTAGAGCCGCCAGATATAGCAAATAAAAATACAGAATGCCAAGTCAAATTTAAATTTCAGATAAGCAAAGAGTATTCTTAATCTACGTATGACCCAGGAATTATTTAGGATATACTTATACTAAAGTATATCTGAAATCCACACTTCGTTCATCCCGAGTTTCTTGAAACACTAGGTAATCTGAAAAATATTCCAAAACATACAACTAAAAATAGTGGAGATTTAAAACAAGAACACAAAAATATCCCTTAAATTTTATGATTGGATTCATAAGATAAGAAATCTCTAAGGGAGAAAATGGAAAAGAAATTGGTAACTTGAACCTGAAATGACAGGAATTATTTACTAAGCATGGTGACCAAAATTCTTGTGTTTGAATGGCCATTTAGGCCAGAAAACAGTGTTTTGGAGCTGTGTAAATGAAGAGAAGGACCTGAGGCCTCTCTATACACCAGCACTCTTGGAGGGTTATAATCTCTGAAATAATGGTCTAAGAAAAATATGCTTATCCACAAAAGGAGACAAGAAACGTGTCTGGCACAGCTTGGACTCTGAGTAGAAAACAAAGTACATTGCCTTGGGAATTCAAACACCAAGTTCTCCTTGGAAAAAAATTAGACTTGAAACTGCATGGTCAGTGAGGTTCTGAAGACCCCAAGCAGATAAATTAATTTCAAGTAGTCCCAAGTTAGTAAACTGATAGTGTAGAGCCACTGGCAGAATCAGACACAAATTCCTCTGAAGAAATGTACTCTGAACCCAAGGAATGACACAGTAAAGCAATGCCAAACATTAGTTCACCATCCAAAACAACAGAATGTAACCAAGAAACAAACTATCACAGAGAAGAGTCATCAGAGTCATCAGGACAATAAATGAACAAACAAAAAATAAATAAATAAAAAACAAAAAACAGAACAACAGAATTAGAACCCTGGGAACTTTCTATACTAGAATTATTGGATACATAACATGATGCATTTGGAAAAAGTACTACTAAAAGTGGATAAATATTTGAAAGAAAATATTTGAACATTTAGAAATAAAAACTATAGTCATTAAAATTTAAAGTGCTGGGAATGAATTAAGCAGAAGATTAGGTTAGAAAGAGCTGAGAGACAGAGAAAGTCAAATGTAGAGCTGAAGCAATTATCCTGAATGCAGCAAAGCGAGACAAAGTCATGGATAACATGAGATAGAAAGGTAAAAAGAGGGGTCTAATATGTCCAGTTACGCTCTCGAAGAAGCGAATAGGAGAAACAGGGTAAAACTAAAATTCAAATCATGAGTGAGGAGATTTCAAAATGGTTATCTCTGAATTGAGGAATGATTACTCATGCAAGACAAGTAAGGAATCCTCACTAAACCATGTGGTGTTTTTAAACTCAGGAAAAAAGATAAGAAGGTTTTAAGAGAATATTCTCCAGATGAGAGTGCACATTTATCAGCCTTTCCAAAGGATAGTTTAACAATATTTATTCATGGTTAAAATGTTCATGTCTTTTACCTTGTGATCCTACCCTTAAGAGTTTACCCTAAGGTTATACACTGACAACAAGGATGTTGATCTCTGCATATTTTATAATAACAATATTTTGGGTGCAATTTAAGTATCCAGCAATAGGAAATCTAATAAACAAATTATATCTTAATAATTTCCTTGGGATATTATACAGAGTTAGAATGACTGGTATATACGTATATTCACATTTATTGATAAGGACAGATCTCCATTCTTATCAATAAATAAAGTAGATCGCAGACAGAACCAGAAAACATCATGTGGTCCCACTCGTGTAACATTATATTATACTTTTCTATTGGGCTTCCTTGGTGGCTCAAAGGTTAAAGCGCCTGCCTGAAATGTGGGAGACCTGGGTTTGATCCCTGGGTCGTGAAGATCCCCTGGAGAAGGAACTGGCAACCCACTCCGGTATTCTTGCCTGGAGAATCCCATGGATGGTGGAACCTGGTAGGCTACAGTCCACAGGGTCGCAAAGAGTCGGACACTACTGAGCGACTTCACTTTCACTTTATATTTATAAATAAGCTTTATATTTATATTTAAGCTGTCTTAGTGTATTGGGTGGAGAAGGCGATGGCACCCCACTCCAGTACTCTTGCCTGGAAAATCCCATGGATGGAGGAGCCTGGTAAGCTTCACTGGAAGGGGTCGCAAAGACTCAGACATGACTGAGTGACTTCAACTTCACTTTTCACTTTCATGCATTGGAGAAGGAAATGGCAACCCACTCCAGTATTCTTGCCTGGAGAATCCCAGGGACAGTGAAACCTGGTGGGCTGCAGTCCACGGGGTCACAAAGAGTCGGACACGACTGAGCGACTTCAATTTCATTTTATATTTATATTTAAGCTATCTTAGTGTACTGGGCGGAGAAGACGATTGCACCCCACTCCAGTACCCTTGCCTGGAAAATCCCATGGATGGAGGAGCCTGGTAAGCTTCACTGGAAGGGGTCGCAAAGACTCAGACATGACTGAGTGACTTCAACTTCACTTTTCACTTTCATGCATTGGAGAAGGAAATGGCAACCCACTCCAGTATTCTTGCCTGGAGAATCCCAGGGACAGTGAAACCTGGTGGGCTGCAGTCCACGGGGTCACAAAGAGTCGGACACGACTGAGCGACTTCAATTTCATTTTATATTTATATTTAAGCTATCTTAGTGTACTGGGCGGAGAAGACGATTGCACCCCACTCCAGTACCCTTGCCTGGAAAATCCCATGGATGGAGGAGCCTGGTAAGCTTCACTGGAAGGGGTCGCAAAGACTCAGACATGACTGAGTGACTTCAACTTCACTTTTCACTTTCATGCATTGGAGAAGGAAATGGCAACCCACTCCAGTATTCTTGCCTGGAGAATCCCAGGGACAGTGAAACCTGGTGGGCTGCAGTCCACGGGGTCACAAAGAGTCGGACACGACTGAGCGACTTCAATTTCATTTTATATTTATATTTAAGCTATCTTAGTGTACTGGGCGGAGAAGACGATTGCACCCCACTCCAGTACCCTTGCCTGGAAAATCCCATGGATGGAGGAGCCTGGTAGGCTGCAATGCAAGTGTTCGCAAAGACTCAGACATGACTGAGTGACTTCAACTTCACTTTTCACTTTCATGCATTGAGAAGGAAATGGCAACCCACTCCAGTGTTCTTGCCTGGAGAATCTCAGGGATAGGGGAGACTGGTGGGCTTCCATCTATGGGATCGCAAAGAGTTGGACATGACTGAAGAGACTTAGCAGCAGCAGCAGCTGCCTATTGGGGTTCCCAGGTGGCTCAGTGGTAAAGAATCTACCTGCCAATGCAGGAGATACAGGAGACTTGGGTTTGATTCCTGGGTCAGGAAGATCTTCTGAAGGAGGAAATGGCAACTCAACTCCAGAATTATTGTCAGAAAAATCCGAAGGACACAGGAACTTGGCAGGCTACAATCTGTGGGATTACAAAGAATTAGACATGACTGAACATACACAGAAGCAAGCCTAAGTGTACTGCCCAAGGTGGTTGTATATAAATAAAAAAGGTCTAAATGGACATTGGAATGGACTAAAATATTGAAAGTGGTTATCTCTGAGTAACGTGATTTGGGGAAATTTGACTTCTTCTTATACATTTCTTCAGTATTTCATTTCTTTCTTAAGCATGTTAAACACACATGTATCTACATAGGAAAAACATTTCCTAATTCCCAGTAAGTTTTCATTCCTCAAAACATAAGACCATTTTACTGGTTTCAATAGGGCTATCCATACAACTATAACTGTGGTACCCTTTTCTGTGTTTTTCAACTTATATAGGAATCATCTTCATTACCACTCCCAAGTAACTTCAGCTGCTCAGTTGTGCCCAACTCTTTGCAGCCCCAAGGACTGCATCATGCCAGGCCTCCCTGTCCATCAGCAGCTCCTGGAGCCTACTCAAACTCCTGTCCATCCCATCAGTGATGCCATCAAACCATGTTATCCTCTGTTGTCCCCTTCTCCTCCTGCCTTCAATCTTTCCCAGCATCAGGGTCTTTTTCAATGAGTCGGTTCTTCACATCAGATGGCCAGAGTACTGGAGTTTCAGCTTCAGTATCAGTCCTTCCAATGAATAGTCAAGGCTGATTTCCTTTAAGATTGACTAGTTGGATCTCCCTACAGTCCAAGGGACTCTCAAGAGTCTTCTCGAACACCACAGTTCAAAAGCTCTATACACTCAGCAAAAGCAAGACTGGGAGCTGACTGTGGCTCACATCATGAACTCCTTATTGCCAAATTCAGACTTAAACTGAAGAAAGTATGGAAAACCACCTGACCATTCAGATATGACCTAAATCAAATCCCTTATAGTTATATAGTGGAAGTGACAAATAGATTCAAGGGATTAGATCTGATAGAGTGCCTGAAGAACTATGGACGAAAGTTTGTGACGTTGTACAGGAGGCAGTGATCAAGAACATCCTCAAGAAAAAGAAATGCAGAAAGGAAAAATGGTTGTCTGAGGAGGAAAGATGAGGAAAGAAGAGAATCAAAAGACAAAGAAGAAAAGGAAAAATATACCCATTTGAATGCAGAGTTCCAAAGAATAGCAAGGAGAGATAAGAAAGCCTTCCTTAGTGATCAGTGCAAAGAAATAGAGGAAAACAGCAGAATGGGAAAGACTAGAGATCTCTTCAAGAAAATGAGAAATACCAAGGGAACATTTAATGCAAAGATGAGCACAAAAAAGGACAGAAATGGAATAGACCTAACAGAAGCGGAAGAGGTGGTAAGAAGAGGTGGTAAGAATACACAGGAGAACTGTACAAAAAAGATCTTCATGACCCAGATAACTACAATGGTGTGATCACTCACCTAGAGCCAGACAACCTGGAATGTGAAATCAAGCGGACCTTAGAAAGTATCACTATGAACAAAGCTAGTGGAGGTGATGGAATTCCAGCTGAGCTATTTCAAATCCCAAAGATGATACTGTAAAAGTGCTGCACCTAATATGCCAGCAAATTTGGAAAACTCAGCAGTGTCCATAGGACTGAAAAAGGTCACTTTTCATTCCAATCCCAAAGAAAGGCAATGCCAAAGAATGTTCAAACTACCACACAATTATATTCAGTTCACACACTAGTAAAATAGTGCTCAAAATTATTCAAGCTAGGGTTCAACAGTACGTGAACCATGAACTTCCAGATGTTCAGGCTAGATGTAGAAAAGACAGAGGAACCAGAGATCAAATTGCCAATATCCCCTGGATCACTGAAAAAGCAAGCTACTACTGCTAAGTCACTTCAGTCATGTCTGATTCTGTTTGACCCCATAGACAGCAGCCCACCAGGCTCCCTCGTCCCTGGGATTCTCCAGGCAAGAACACTGGAGTGGGTTGCCATTTCCTTTTCCAGTGCATGAAAGTGAAAAGTGAAAGGGAAGTCGCTCAGTCCAGAAAAACATCTACTTTTGCTTAATTGACCACTTCCAAAAGTAAGGTAATTAATGAATGACTTCATTTTGGTTACCTTATGTAGGTAAAGACTAAGGAAATGTATTCAGAAGTTTAAGAAGAGAGGTACAGATAATTATACCAAAAGACCATAGTATTTCAGCTTTAAAAAATTACTACAACACTACACTAATAAAACTGAATGGATATATGAGCATTTACAACTATTCCTGATGTTTCTGTCATTTCTTTAACAAATTATTTTTATAAAGAACAAAATAGGGCTGAGTAAAATTTCAAATAAAAATATTAAGGAATGTAGTATGGTTTTTTCTAAGACACTAGATAAAACAGAACAATTCATGGTAGTTTTCTTTCTTTTCTCAAGTGTTGAAGAAAAGTTGGATTTTCAGAGTGCTTCTTCATGTTACATTCTTAGTGATTATTCTCAGTGATTATTAGGTTTAAAAAAGTGGCAGTGAGCACACTGGAACCTGGATCTTGCTTTCTAAATACCACTCCAAAATAAAAAGAATCAGGACTCCTCGAAGAAATGGTCTGACTCTATAGCTGAAACAGGGAGAATGCAAAATGAGACTGGAGAGCTTATAGTGACAGAAAGTGAAGAAATGCTCAAAAAACAAGAAGATAGAGACAGATCAAGTAAACAGGGAAGCTCCCCCAAACAAGCCTCCAGAGGTCAAAGCTGGAAAAAATTTAGCAACAAAGCCCAAAGTATAAAATAAATACACATGAGTCATTTGGATACAAATAATTCCCAACCTTCAAGAGCCCATTGCTCTTAATAACTCTCTTCCAAAATATGAAAATGGAGGAATAGTACAGTTACAGTGAAGAATTCTTGCAAACATTACCTTAATCCAAAATAAAGGATATCACTACAGACAGGTTGTGTTCATTGCATGTACCCCATTGTGTGGTTATAATGAGAAGTATACTTTGGCTGTGGGATATTCTTCCCTCAAACTCATAACCTCAGTCTAATCCCAAGTAAACATCAATTAAACCTAGATTTTAGGGATTGTAACAAACAAAATATTTGACCAGTGTCCTCAAAGCTGCCAAGGTTATAGAAAACTAGAAAAGACTGAGAAAATGTCAAAGATTAAAGGAGATTAAGAAAACAGGATGAATTGAATGCAATGTGGTATCCTGTATGGGATCTTGGAACAAAAGTGTGACATTAATGGAAAGATTGGTAAAATCTGAATAAAGCCTAGAGTTTACCTACTATTAATGTATCAATGTTGAGATCTTTATTTTGAGGAATGTACCTGATAATTTAAGGTGTTAACAATGAGGAAGACCGGGTGAGGTACATACAGGAAGTCTCTGTATTAGCTTTGCAAGTTTTCTCTAAATCTAACATTATTCTAAAATAAAAAATTACCTTAAAGATAAACTAAATCCACTTCCTGCCTATCAGAATAACCAAATCCAAAACACTAACAACACCAAATGCTGTTGTGGATGTCAAATAACAGGAACACTCATTTATTATTGGTGGAAATGCAAAATAGTACAGCCACTACTGGAAGATAGTTTGATAGTTTCTTTAAAAACTAAACATGCTCTCACCATATAATCAGCAATCATGCTCCTTAGTATTTACCCAAATGAGCTGAATATTTACATACACACAAAAAACCTGCATATGGATGCTTATTGTTATTGTTCAGTCACTCAGTTATGTCCGATTCTGCGACCCCATATACTGCAGCATGCCAGGCTTCCCTGTCCTTCACCATCTCCCAGAGCTTGTCCAAACTCATGTCCATTGAGTCAGTGATGCCATCCAACCATATCATCCTCTGTCCTCCCCTTCTTCTCCTTCCATCAACCTTTCCCAGCATCATGGTCTTTTGCTATAAAATTCAGCTCTTCGCATCAGGTGGCCAAAGTATTGGAGCTTCAGTTTCAGCATCAGTCCTTCCAATGAATATTCAGGGTTGATTTCTTTTAGGACTGACTGGTTTGATATCCTTGAAGTCTAAGGGACTCTCAATTGTCCTTTCCAACACATCAAAAGCATCAGTGCTTCAGGGTTCAGCCTTCTTTATGGTCCAACTCTCGCATCCATACATGACTACTGGAAAAACATTAGTCTTGTGGTCCACTGGAGAAGGGAATGGCAAACCACTTCAGTATTCTTACCTTGAGAACCCCATGAACAGTATGAAAAGGCAAAAAGATAGGACACTGAAAGATGAACTCCCCAGGTGGGTAGGTGCCCAATATGCTACTGGAGATCAGTGGAGAAACAACTCCAGAAAGAATGAAGAGATGGAGCAAAAGGAAAAACAACACCCAGTTCTGGATGTGACTGGTGATGGAAGCAAGGTCCGATGCTGTAAAGAGCAATACTGCATACGAACCTAGAATGTCAGGTCCATGAATCAAGGCAAATTGGAAGTGGTCAAACAGGAGATGGCAAGAGTGAACATTGACATTCTAGGAATTAGCAAACTAAGATGGACTGGAATGGGTGAATTTAAGTCATATGACCATTATATCTACTATTGTGGGCAGGAATCTCTTAGAAGAAATGGAGTAGCCATCATAGTAAACAAGAGTCTGATTGCAGTACTTGGATGCAATCTCAAAAACAAGAGAATGATCTCTGTTAGTTTCTCAGGCAAACCATTGAATATCACAGTAATCCAAGTCTATGCTCTGACCAGTAATGCTGAAGAAGCTGAAGTTGAACAGTTCTATGAAGATCTAAAAGACCTTTTAGAACTAAAACCAAAAAGACGTCCTTTTCATTATAGGGGACTGGAATGCAAAAGTAGGAAATCAAGAAATACCTGGAGTAACAGGCAAATTTGGCCTTGGAGTACAGAATGAAACAGGGCAAAGGCTGATAGAGTTTTGCCAAGAGAACGCACTGGTCATAGCAAACACCCTCTTCCAAGAACACAAGAGAAGACCCTACACATGGACATCACCAGATCTTCAATACTGAAATCAGATTGATTATATTCTTTGCAGCCAAAGATGGAGATGCTCTATACAGTCAGCAAAAGCAAGACAAGGAGCTGACTATGGCTCAGATCATGAACTCACTGCCAAATTCAGACTTAAATTGAAGAAAGTAGGGAAAACCACTAGACCATTCAGGTATGACCTAAGTCAAATCCCTTACAATTATACAGTGGAAGTGAGAAATAGATTCAAGGGATTAGGTCTGATAGACAGAATGCCTGAAAACTATGGATGGAGGTTCATGACACTGTACAGGAGGCAGGGATTAAGACCATCCCCAAGAAAAAGAAATGCAAAAGGAAAAATGGTTGACTGAGGAGGCCTTACAAGTAGCTGTGAAAAGAAGAGAATTGAAAGGTAAAGGAGAAAAGGAAAGATATACCCATTTGAATGCAGAGTTCTAAAGAATAGCAAGGAGCTAAGAAAGCCTTCCTCAGTGATCAGTGCAAAGAAATAGCAGAAAACAACAGAATGGGAAAGACTAGAGAGCTCTTCAAGAAAATTAGAGATACCAAGGGAATATTTCATGCAAAGATGAGCACAATAAAGGACAGAAATGGTATGGACCTAACAGAAGCAGAAATATTAAGAAGAGGTGGCAAGAATACACAGAAGAATTGTACAAAAACCATCTTCATGACCCAGATAATCACGATGGTGTGATCACTCACCTAGAGCCAGACATTCTGGAAAGTGAAGTTCAGTGGGCCTTATGAACAAAGCTAGTGGAGGTGATGAAATCCCAGTTGAGCTATTTCAAAGCCTGAAAGATGAAAGTGCTGCACTCAATATGCCAGCAAATTTGGAAAACTCAGGAGTAGCCATAGGACTGGAAAAGGTCAGTTTTCATTCCAATCCCGAAGAAAGGCAATGCCAAAGAAGGCTCAAACTACCACACAATTGCACTCATCTTACACCCTAGTAAAGTAATGCTCAAAATTCTCCAAACCAGGCTTCAGCAGTACGTGAACCATGAACTTCCAGATGTTCAACCTGGTTTTAGAAAAGGCAGAGGAACAAGAAATCAAATTGCCAACATCCGCTGGATCATGGAAAAAGCAAGAGAGTTCCAGAAAAACTTCTGCTTTATTGACTATGCCAAAGCCTTTGACTGTGTTAATCACAATAAACTGTGGAAAATTCTCAAGAGACGGGAAGACCAGAACACCTGACCTGCCTCTTGAGAAGTCTGTATGCAGGTCAGGAAGCAGCAGTTAGAACTGGACATGGAACAACAGACTGGTTCCAAATAGGAAAGGGAGTCCGTCAAGGCTATATATTGTCACCCTGCTTATTTAACTTATATGCAGAGTACATCATGAGAAATGCTGGGCTGGAAGAAGCACAACCTGGAATCAAGACTGCCAGGAGAAATATCAATAACCTCAGATATACAAATGACAGCACCCTTATGGCAGAAAGTGAAGAACTAAAGAGCCTCTTGATGAAAGTGAAAGAGGAGAGTGAAAAAGTTGGCTTAAAGCTCAACATTCAGAAAACGAAGATCATGGCATCTGGTCCCATCACTTCNATCAAATTGCCAACATCCGCTGGATCATGGAAAAAGCAAGAGAGTTCCAGAAAAACTTCTGCTTTATTGACTATGCCAAAGCCTTTGACTGTGTTAATCACAATAAACTGTGGAAAATTCTCAAGAGACGGGAAGACCAGAACACCTGACCTGCCTCTTGAGAAGTCTGTATGCAGGTCAGGAAGCAGCAGTTAGAACTGGACATGGAACAACAGACTGGTTCCAAATAGGAAAGGGAGTCCGTCAAGGCTATATATTGTCACCCTGCTTATTTAACTTATATGCAGAGTACATCATGAGAAATGCTGGGCTGGAAGAAGCACAACCTGGAATCAAGACTGCCAGGAGAAATATCAATAACCTCAGATATACAAATGACAGCACCCTTATGGCAGAAAGTGAAGAACTAAAGAGCCTCTTGATGAAAGTGAAAGAGGAGAGTGAAAAAGTTGGCTTAAAGCTCAACATTCAGAAAACGAAGATCATGGCATCTGGTCCCATCACTTCATGGGAAAGAGATGGGGAAACAGTGGAAACAGTGTCAGACTTTATCTTCTGGGGCTCCAAAATCACTGCAGATGGTGACTGCAGCCATGAAATTAAAAGATGCTTACTCCTTGGAAGAAAAGTTATGACCAACCTAGATACTATATTGAAAAGCAGAGACATTACTTTGCCAACTAAGGTCCATCTAGTCAAGGCTATGGTTTTTCCTATGGTCATGTATGTATGTGAGAATTGGACTGTAAAGAAAGCTGAGTGCCAAAGAATTGATGATTTTGAACTGTGGCATTGGAGAAGACTTTGGAGAGTCCCTTGGATAACAAAGAGATCCAACCAGTCCATCCTAAGGGAAATCAGTCCTCTGTGTTCACTGAAAGGACTGATGTTGAAGCTGAAATTCCAATACTTTGGCCACCTGAGGCGAAGAACTGACTCATTTGAACAGACCCTGATGCTGGAAAGATTGAGGACAGGAGATGGGGACGACAGAAGATGAGATGGTAGGATGGCATCTCCGACTCAATGGACATGAGTTTGGGTGGACTTCAGGAGTTGGTGATGGACATGGGGGACTGGCATGCTGCAATCAATGAGGTAGCAAAAACTTGGACATGACTGAGTGGCTGAACTGAACTGAACTTACCTGGATCTTTGTTGGCAAAGTAATGTCTCTGCTTTTTAATATGCTGTCTGTGTTTGTCATAGCTTTTCTTCCAAGGAGATCTATCTTTTAATTTCATGGTTGCAGTCACCATCTGTAGTCATTTTGAAACCCAAGAAAATAAAGTCTGTGACTGTTTCCATTGTTTCCCCATCTATTTGCTGTGAAGTGATGGACTCTTGAAAGTCCCTTGGACTGCAAGGAGATCCAACCAGTCCATTCTGAAGGAGATCAGCCCTGGGATTTCTTTGGAAGGAATGATGCTAAAGCTGAAATTCCAGTACTTTGGCCACCTCGTGTGAAGAGTTGATTCTTTGGAAAAGACTCTGATGCTGGGAGGGACTGGGAGCAGGAGGAGAAGGGGACGACAGAGGATGAGATGGCTGGATGGCATCACTGACTCGATGAACATGAGTCTGAGTGAATTCCGGGAGATGGTGATGGACAGGGAGGCCTGGCGTTTTGCGATTCATGGGGTTGCAAAGAGTCGAACACGACTGAGCAACTGAACTGAACTGAAAATTAGAAGCCCACAAAATTTCATCGTTGTTCATTCGCTAAATTGTATCCAACTCTTTTCAACTCCATGGACTGTAGCTAGGCTTTCCTGTCCTTCACTGTCTCCTGGAGTTTGTTCTAACTCATGATTGTGTAGATGATGCCTTCCAACCATCTCATCCTCTGTTGCCCCTTTATTCTCATGCCCTCAGTCTTTCCCAGCATCAGGGTGTTCTCCAGTGAATCAACTCTTCCCAACAGGTGGCCAAAGTATTAGAGCTTCAGGATCAGCATCAGTCTTAACAATGGATATTTAGGGTTGATTTCCTTTAGGATAGACTGACTGGATCTCCTTGCTGTCCAAGGGACTCTCAAGAGTCTTCTCCAGCACCACAATTCGAAAGCTTCAATTCTTTGGGGGCACAGCCATCTTTATGGTCCAACTTCATATCTTATATGGAAAAACTACAACTTTGATTATATGAACCTTTGTCAGCAAAGGTAATTATGTCTCTGCTTTTCAATATGCTGTCTAGATTTGTCATAGCTTTCCTTCCAAGGAGCAAGCATTTTTTAATTTCGTGGCTACAGTCACCATCCACAGTCATTTTGGAGCCCAAGAAAATAAAATCTTTCACTGTTTCCACTTTTTCCTCATCAATTTGCCATAAAGTGATGGGACCAAATGCCACGATCTTAGTTTTCTAAAGGTTGAGTTTTAAGCCAGCTTTTTCACTCTCCTCTTTCACCCTCATCAAGAGGCTCTTTATTTCCTCTTTGCTTTCTGCCATTAGAGTGGTCCATAGGTGAATATTTTGCAACACTAAAAAGAAGTGAGGTAACCAGCCATAGAAAGACATCGATCAACTTTAAATGCATATTACTAACTGAAAAAAAGCAAATCTGAAAAGGCTGCATGCTATATGATTTCAACTATACGACATTCTGAAAAAGGCAAAACCTCAAAGACAATAACATGATAAGTTGTTTTCAGGAGTTCCTAGGGAGGCAGGGATGAATACGTGTAGCACAGAAAACTTTTAGGGCAATGAAACTACTCTGTAAGATACTGTAATGGTGGATACATGTCAGTGTACATTTGCCAATACCCATATAATGTAAAATACCAAGACTGAACACTATGGAACTATAGACATTAGTTGATAATAATATATCAATATTGATTCATCAATTATAACGTGCATAACACACTAATCCAAAATGTTCATGGTGAAATCAAAGAGGAGAGCTTGAGAAAGGGTGTGGGAACTATGCACTTCCTGTACAATTCTGAAAACCTACAACTGCCTCCCCCAAATAAAGTCTATTTTTAAAAAATACAATCAGTCAAAATCTAAAAGAAAATAAAATTGGTTGTGGATGAAAAGATATATGATACAGCAGGTGTAGTAAAATGCTAATAGTGGTGGTGTATATGGATGTTCCCTATATAACTCTTTCTACTTTGTACTGTTTGACATTTTTTCATAATAAATATGGGGGAAAGTCATTGTGGGTAATAGGAGAAAACTTAGCACAGTAAGGTTGAAAGAAGCCTGTGGAATTTAACTCCATCAAGGTTTTCTCATATGACTCTGTACAAAATATATAACTTATTTTAATGAACTGAGTTACTAATCTAAATTTTAAAACCCAGTTGGTTCTGCCTTCAAACACCAGAGCCTAGATTAAATTGACTTATTGTTTGAGAAATGCAGCTAGATTTAACTGTATGTCATCTCATCAGTAGAGAAAAATGAGCAGGGCTTTGTAGTTTTTGAAAAAATACTGATGATGTGGTAATCTACACAACGACTGTACTGGACTTTGTCAGTGTCCTTGTCACGATTTAGCACTGTTTTATTTACTATCCAAAACATATATTTTCATTACTCACTACAATATGACAATAACAACAGTTTTGAATGGTGCATATTTCTCATTATGAATCTAAATACACAGAATGTTTGCTCTGTTCTCAGTCACTACACTGTGCAAAACTGGTGTGTTAAAAATAGTATGACATATTTGCATATTTATCTGTATTAAAAGCCCCGTGAAACAGTTATTGCAGATACACAGCTGTTGCTTTTTAAGTATTTTTAAAAGGAGCCATATCTCCTCTTCTATGTAAATTACATACATTCTCAAATATATCATCTGAGCCAAGGGAGTTTCAAAGCTTTTAACTGGAAAACTTATTCTCAGAGGAGAAGAATGTTAAAGGAGAGGAATTGTAAATTTTTAGTCATTGTGTCCAAATGATAAAATTTTAACCTAAAATGATAATCTTGTTCCTTTGTCGAGTCAAATATCATACATTGTAAACAGAAAGTAGTTCTGGATGCTTCTACAAACTATGGCCTTATTTCAACATGGAGACTGTTTACCTCATCTATAGAGCGCCTAAGAGATGCTGCTTTATATCGATCAAGTTACAGAAGTCTCTGCTTTGTGACTTAAAAGTGACAAATTCTGTTGTGAAGAATTTTTCTTTTAATTGCATGCTCATATCTTCATAAAAGCTAATAGTAGCATTTTTCTTTTTAGTTAAAAATGAAATTATGCCCCTGGAATGCTAGCTACTATCATCTTGTAGTTCCCAAAAAGAGATTCTAGCAATTTTCCTTATTTTCTCTATAATTGTAACATGTACACTTTCAATTTTAAGAAACATGTGTATTTTCAACTCTGGCCATATTAAGTTGGTTAATATATAATTCAGATGCACATGAGGTATTCTTATTTCAGTATTTGAACTATGGTTTTATTTTTAAAGGATTTTAAGTATAAATAGTTGAATCAAAGATATATTTCATAGTTCAATTTTACCATGTTAGATAAATAAGAGGGTATTAAAAGAAAGGATTATCATATATTAAATTAAAAGTTGGTCACTTTGCAGCTCTAATCCATTTTTTTTTTAAAAAAGATGATTTTGGTACAATTTAATCAGTTAGAGGTCTTCATTGCCTTAAGTATTAATTGATTAGGTTCTCACCTAAGGTCAAAAGTACACTTGGCTGCCTAGAGACGGCCAATTAGCAAATTGTCAACTGTGCTTATTTACATTGACCGAACATAATAGTAGTTATTTGACTGTCAAGTCAGAAGGTCACCAAATCTTTCGTACACTTTGCCCTCGAAAAGGGCAACAGTCATTTAGACACCAGAAAGCATTCATAACAAAGATTTAGTTTATTACTTATTGACTTAAATCACTCTTAGAAACAGGTGTTTCATTCTCTTTGGACAACTGATATATCATTTCTTTGTGAAATACTTGAGGTCCAGTTGAAATCCTGGGGTTGATTGTATCTGAAGATTTTTGTTCAGCAAGCAGCTTGCTCTTGAAACTCTAAATAGCTTTTTAAAGAGCAAACCAATCCAATGACTATAATCCTTTGCAATATAGACTTTTCTCCTGCTAAGTGATTGCAGTGAGTTGGAACAAGTTGGACACAGGTGCTGAAATGCCTCTGGGGCACTGTTCTCAAAGTTGAAGACCAGAAGCACATTTGAGTCTCACCTTAATGAGGACATTGGTATGTTTTTCAATATACTGGCACTGCCATGGATATAGGATATTTTCTACAGACCAAAAGAGAAATGAAAACTCAAGGTTATTCATGAACCAGTAATCTAAAATTTCTTCCTATAATCCCAGTGATTTTTTGTCATCATAAGTCAAGTGGTGAAACTAGTTGCATTTGTTAGTATTTTTTTCTATTTATACTCTTCTACTTAAATTTAACATTATCCTCATTACATTTTTCAGTTGTTTATTGAAATATCACTGATGATCCCATGAGTTAATACTTTAAGGAGTATTTTTGTTTCACATATAATTTTTACAACTTATTCCTATAGATCAAACTAGAAACCCATAAGTTAGCCTAGATTCCGTCCTCTCTCCAAATATTCATCTCATCAAGGGTCACATTCTATCAGTTCTAGTTACTGAATATCATCAATAGATATTAATATAAGTACCTTCCACTTCAACCCATTGTCACTGCCTCTTAGCAACTTGTTGGCTCTTGATTAAATTGCTATGATACATTTTTCTGTATCTTCTCAGTGATTCAGTGGCCTTCTGTTGGCATGAATATCTTCCTGCTAGATTGGGACTCCTTCAGAATAGGGTGATATATTTTTACTGTATTCCTAACAGTGTTTGGCACATACAGACTTTCAGTAAAAATTTACTGAGTAAATAAATAAATGACCACAATTAGCTTTATGCTAC
>SJYA01001501.1:302985-321321 GCA_006410615.1 Neotragus moschatus
TCAAATATCATACATTGTAAACAGAAAGTAGTTCTGGATGCTTCTACAAACTATGGCCTTATTTCAACATGGAGACTGTTTACCTCATCTATAGAGCGCCTAAGAGATGCTGCTTTATATCGATCAAGTTACAGAAGTCTCTGCTTTGTGACTTAAAAGTGACAAATTCTGTTGTGAAGAATTTTTCTTTTAATTGCATGCTCATATCTTCATAAAAGCTAATAGTAGCATTTTTCTTTTTAGTTAAAAATGAAATTATGCCCCTGGAATGCTAGCTACTATCATCTTGTAGTTCCCAAAAAGAGATTCTAGCAATTTTCCTTATTTTCTCTATAATTGTAACATGTACACTTTCAATTTTAAGAAACATGTGTATTTTCAACTCTGGCCATATTAAGTTGGTTAATATATAATTCAGATGCACATGAGGTATTCTTATTTCAGTATTTGAACTATGGTTTTATTTTTAAAGGATTTTAAGTATAAATAGTTGAATCAAAGATATATTTCATAGTTCAATTTTACCATGTTAGATAAATAAGAGGGTATTAAAAGAAAGGATTATCATATATTAAATTAAAAGTTGGTCACTTTGCAGCTCTAATCCATTTTTTTTTTAAAAAAGATGATTTTGGTACAATTTAATCAGTTAGAGGTCTTCATTGCCTTAAGTATTAATTGATTAGGTTCTCACCTAAGGTCAAAAGTACACTTGGCTGCCTAGAGACGGCCAATTAGCAAATTGTCAACTGTGCTTATTTACATTGACCGAACATAATAGTAGTTATTTGACTGTCAAGTCAGAAGGTCACCAAATCTTTCGTACACTTTGCCCTCGAAAAGGGCAACAGTCATTTAGACACCAGAAAGCATTCATAACAAAGATTTAGTTTATTACTTATTGACTTAAATCACTCTTAGAAACAGGTGTTTCATTCTCTTTGGACAACTGATATATCATTTCTTTGTGAAATACTTGAGATCCAGTTGAAATCCTGGGGTTGATTGTATCTGAAGATTTTTGTTCAGCAAGCAGCTTGCTCTTGAAACTCTAAATAGCTTTTTAAAGAGCAAACCAATCCAATGACTATAATCCTTTGCAATATAGACTTTTCTCCTGCTAAGTGATTGCAGTGAGTTGGAACAAGTTGGACACAGGTGCTGAAATGCCTCTGGGGCACTGTTCTCAAAGTTGAAGATCAGAAGCACATTTGAGTCTCACCTTAATGAGGACATTGGTATGTTTTTCAATATACTGGCACTGCCATGGATATAGGATATTTTCTACAGACCAAAAGAGAAATGAAAACTCAAGGTTATTCATGAACCAGTAATCTAAAATTTCTTCCTATAATCCCAGTGATTTTTTATCATCATAAGTCAAGTGGTGAAACTAGTTGCATTTGTTAGTATTTTTTTCTATTTACACTCTTCTACTTAAATTTAACATTATCCTCCTTACATTTTTCAGTTGTTTATTGAAATATCACTGATGATCCCATGAGTTAATACTTTAAGGAGTATTTTTGTTTCACATATAATTTTTACAACTTATTCCTATAGATCAAACTAGAAACCCATAAGTTAGCCTAGATTCTGTCCTCTCTCCAAATATTCATCTCATCAAGGGTCACATTCTATCAGTTCTAGTTACTGAATATCATCAATAGATATTAATATAAGTACCTTTCACTTCAACCCATTGTCACTGCCTCTTAGCAACTTGTTGGCTCTTGATTAAATTGCTATGATACATTTTTCTGTATCTTCTCAGTGATTCAGTGGCCTTCTGTTGGCATGAATATCTTCCTGCTAGATTGGGACTCCTTCAGAATAGGGTGATATATTTTTACTGTATTCCTAACAGTGTTTGGCACATACAGACTTTCAGTAAAAATTTACTGAGTAAATAAATAAATGACCACAATTAGCTTTATGCTACATATAGTGTAAGCCTTGATGGAATAATAATTTTTATGATTTATGAACTCATTAAATCAAAATTTTCACTAGTATTAAATTATTAATATTTTTCCAACAATAGTGGAAGCAGTTAGTTATAATTCATCCATGTGGCTAAACCAACTGCATTGACTATGAAGACAGAGAGAGCCCAAGCCAAAGGAAAAGTTACTACCATACTTCTTAAATAATTAAGCTACCAAGTACAGGTGAAAAACAAGTCCATATACTATCAAAACAGGTGCTTTGTCTGTGGTATAATTTGATTAAATAACAGTTACTATTTATACACTGTGGACTTTGATATATTAGCTATTTGCCTCTCAAGAACAATGCAATGTAGATATCATATCTGTCCTTTTTCAAATAAGAAAGTTAGTTTCATAGGATAACTTATCCAAACCCAAGTGCATAACTCAGATCTTGCTTGCTCCAAAGCCCAAGTTCTATCTACCACAGTAAAATTTGCATCCTTCTTTAGAACTTTGGACAACATGTTGAGTTGGCCAAGAAGCTCATTCAAGTTTTTCTGTAACACCTGCAAAAATCAGAATGAACTTTGTGGCCAACCCAATATTTTACATTATTCAGAAACTTTACTAAGTGTTGCATAAAGATGTTTCATATCTATTGTTGGGTTGGATTGGGAAGTGTGGGAAAGATAATTGGTAGAGTTAAAGGTGGGAAAAATGACAGTGGAAATTAACAGTAATAAGACTTAGTAGTTAAGACTGCATGGGCTTCGACATCATACGGCCTTACACTTGAGTTCCAGGTCTTTCTTGTACGATCTGTGTGATCTTCTGTGTGTGGCTTGACCTTTAAATTTCAGTGCACTAATCTCTNATAAGACTTAGTAGTTAAGACTGCATGGGCTTCGACATCATACGGCCTTACACTTGAGTTCCAGGTCTTCCTTGTACGATCTGTGTGATCTTCTGTGTGTGGCTTGACCTTTAAATTTCAGTGCACTAATCTCTAAGGTAAATATAATAATTTTTGTTGCTGTTGTTTAGTCAGTCAGTTTTTGCTACCCCATGGACTGCAACATGCTAGGCTTCCCTGTCCACCATCTCCCAGAATTTGCTCAAACTCATGTCCATTGAGTTGGTGATACCAACCAACCATCNAATTTCAGTGCACTAATCTCTAAGGTAAATATAATAATTTTTGTTGCTGTTGTTTAGTCAGTCAGTTTTTGCTACCCCATGGACTGCAACATGCTAGGCTTCCCTGTCCACCATCTCCCAGAATTTGCTCAAACTCATGTCCATTGAGTTGGTGATACCAACCAACCATCTCATCCTCTGTCGTCCCCTTCTCCTCCTGCCTTCAATCTTTCCCAGCATCAGGGTCTTTTCTAATGAGTCAGCTCTTCACATCAGGTGGCCAAAGTATTGGAGCTTCAGTTTCAGCATCAGTCCTTCCAGTGAATGTTCAGGATTGATTTCCCTTAGGATTGACTTGTTTAATCTCCTTGCAGTCCAAGAGACCATCAACAGTCTTCTCCAACAGTTCACAGGCATTCTTTGGCACTCAACTTTCTTTATGGTCCAACCCTCATATCCATACATGACTACTGGAAAAACCATAGCTTTGACTATATGGACATTTGTCAGCAAAGTGATGTCTCTGTTTTTTAATATGCTGTCTAGGTTTGCCATAGCTTTTCTTCCAAGGAACATGCATCTTTTAATTTCATGGCTGCAGTCACCATCTGTAGTGAGTTTGGAACCCAAGAAAATAAAGTCTGTCACTGTTTCCACTGTTTCTCTATCTATTTACCATGAAGTGACAGGACCGGAAGCCATGATCTTCGTTTTTTGAATGTTGAGTTTTAAGCCGGCCTTTTTCATTCTCCTCTTTCACTTTCATCAAGAGAATCTTTAGTTCCTCTTCACTTTCTGCCATAAGGGTGGTGTCATCTGCATATCTGAGCTTATTGATATTTCTCCCGGCAATCTTGATTCCAGCTTGTGCTTCATCCAGCCCAGCATTTCTCATGATGTACTCTGCATATAAGTTAAATAAGCAGGGTGACAATATACAACCTTGACGGACTCCTTTTCCTATTTGGAACCAGTCTGTTGTTCCATGACCAGTTCTAACTGNTCTGAGGTTATTGATATTTCTCCCAGCAGTCTTGATTCCAGCTTGTGCTTCTTCCAGCCCAGCATTTCTCATGATGTACTCTGCATATAAGTTAAATAAGCAGGGTGACAATATACAACCTTGACGGACTCCTTTTCCTATTTGGAACCAGTCTGTTGTTCCATGACCAGTTCTAACTGCTGCTTCCTGACCTGTATACAGACTTCTCAAAAGGCAGGTCAGGCGGTCTGGTATTCCCATCTCTTGAAGAATTTTCCACAGTTTGTTGTGACCCATACAGTCAAAGGCTTTAGCATAGTTAATGAAGCAGATGTTTTTCTGAAATTCTCTTGCTTTTTCTATGATCCAACAGATGTTGGCAGTTTGATCTCTGGTTCCTCTGCCTTTTCGAAATCCAGCTTATACATCTGGAAGTTCTCAGTTCACGTTCTGTTGAAGCCTAGCTTGAATAATTTTGAGCATTACTTTGCTAGTGTGTGAACTGAATACAATTGTGCGGTAGTTTGAACATTCTTTGGCGTTGCCTTTCTTAGGGATTGGAACGAAAACTGGCCTTTTCCAGTCCTGTGGCCACTGCTGAGTTTTCCAAATTTGCTGACATATTGAGTTCAACACTTTAACAGCATCACCTCTTAGGATCTGAAATAGTTCAACCTGAATTCTATCATCTCCCCTGGCTTTGTTCATAATGATGCTTCCTAAGGCCTACTTGACTCCACACTCCAGGATGTCTGGCTCTAGATGAGTGATCACACCTTCATCACTACTGAGTCTTGAAGATCTTTTTTGTGCAGTTCTTCTGTGCATCCTTGCCACCTCTTCTTAATATCTTCTGCTATGTTAGAGCCATACCATTTCTGTCCTTTATTGTGTCCATCTTTGCATGAAATATTTCCTTGGTATCTCTAATTTTCTTGAAGACATCTCTAGTCTTTCCCATTCTCTTATTTTCCTCTATTTCTTTGCATTCGTCACTTGGGAAGGCTTTCTTATTTCTCCTTGCTATTCTTTGGAACTCTGTATTCAGATGGGTATATCTTTCCTTTTCTCCTTTGCCTTTCATTTCTGTTTCTCAGCTATTTGTAAGGCCTCCTCAAACAGCCATTTTGCCTAATATAATAATAGAAACTGCCAATTAATTTGTGAAGATCAAATGATATTATGCAGATAAAATTCTTAACAGTTTTTATTAAAAAGAGTTCCTACTGTTTTATTTTTTATTTATATATAAGACAGGCAAATAAAGCAGATGTTTTATTGCTTTTTCCTCATTTAATGTTATTGGTGACTCTATAGTTAGGCAAAGAATAATCAAGGTGAATTCACCATACTGAAAGCATATTCACCATACCAAAAGTGTGTGTGTGTGTGTGTGTGTGTGCATGCGTGTGTGCACAGGCATGCATGTGCCCATGTGCTCAGTCACTTCAGTTGTGTCTGACTCTTTGTCACCCCATGGACTGCAGCCCACCAGGCTCCTCAGTCCATGGGATTCTCCCGGCAACAATAATGGAGTGGGTTGCCATGCCCTCCTCCAGGGGGTCTTGCTGACCTAAAGATTGAACCAGAGTCTCCTTCATTGCAGGTGGATTCTTTACTACTGAGCCACCAAGGAAGCCCCACTGACTTGTGTATTGTCACCTAATTAATAAGCATTTATTGAATGCCTGCTATGTGTTCATAACTTAGAATCTGTGTTAGATGTTGAGGGTAATATTCCTGATTCTACAGAATTCATTTTCACTCAGATTTAAGTAGAAATGCAACACTCATTTATACTCTCAAGAGAAAATTTAGAAATTTTAAATAAAATTCAGTCATTAGTATCAAGTTAATTTCTTGTTCAGATATCTTTGCAATGACCACAGTTCACATTTAACATTTGGTAAGTAATCCTAAAAGAATGAAATTTTTAGATTTTTACAATTTTTAGCATGCCCAGCTCAAACCTTTACTATGTTCTATTAGATGATTATTCTTATTCTAACCTTTTTTTTTTCATCAATCACTTCTTACCCTATAATAAAAACTCTGGTTGCTTGCCTAGTTGTTAGCTATTTTTTCTGTTAGCTTACCTAAAATAAAGCATGACAGTAAGGATTTCCTTTTTTTCTTAATCTTTTGGTTTATTTTAAACAAAGATACTGTATACATTAAGTGGGAAATAGAAGCATAGTCCTTATCCTTTTTTCCTGTTTTTACAGTGTTTCCCATGGGTTTCAGTATTTGTTCTTGGCTAAACTCCTCCCTTATCATTTTGCTGCTTTTGAAATGGATTCTTTCAGCAAATATTTATGCAAACCCAGGTTCTTTGCTGTTGCTGTCATGGAATTTGCGTGAGAGGAGAGGGGAGACAAAAACTAAACAGAATAAAGGAGATTGAGAATGGAGATAATGATGTCAGGAGGAGAAGGAAGTTACAATTTTTAAATAGATAGGATAGTCATGGGATAGATATTTAAATAGATAGGATAGTCATTGAGAAATGTTATGCTCTGCTCTGTCATTTGGGCAGAGACCTCAAGGAAGTAAAGGATTAAGCCAGGCATATTACTGGTATAGGGCAGTCTAGGCAGAAGAACCAGCCATTTGAAATGTAGTAAGGCAAAAGTGCTCAAGGTTTGAGGCTTTTTTGAGCAATAATAAAGAGACTAAGGTGGCTAAAGCAAAATGAATTTATAAGAGAATGCTAACACGGTCATAGAGGTAAGAGGAGAGGGCCAGGGAACTTTACTGAACCTTATGGGGGGTGTGGAAGTGGGGGTAGGTATTTGTGTTTTACCCTGAGTACAGTGGGGAGCCCAGAAGGTGAGTGGAAGACCTGACCTGATGTGATGTATGTGTTAACAGTGTCACTTGGGCACTGGCTTGAGCCTAGGTCCTACCAAGGGTAGAGCCAATGGACCAATTAAGAAGTTATTTCAATATTCTAGGTGAAAAATGAAAGTGACTTGGTTTAAGAAAGTAATATTGAACTTTTAGTGAGAAGTGGCTGGATTCTGGATATATTTTGAAAGTACAACTGACAGAAAGTGAGGAGTTAAAAAAAAAAAAGAAAGAAAGAAAATTTAAAAGAGAAGATTCAAGAAAAATTCCAAGGTTTGGGGCCTGAGCAATAGAAGAGAACATACAGCTGGTAAAAATCCTACACTCTCTGTTCCTAACGATTCTCTATGTCAATTTTATTTATAAAACTATTTTAACTTCTGTTTTACCCTTTGATATTTCAAAAGTAGGAGCTCAATCGACTGAGAAGTTCTAACAGCACTTTGAATGCTCTTGGTGGACATGGAGCAGCTCTGTGTAAATCAGTACACTAGCAGTCACTGCTGAGGACACCACTGCCTCTGGTACTTACTGGACAACATGACATCAACATGAGGCTACTTGGAATGCACAGAATTATTAGATGAAATGGCCACTGTCTCCTGTAAGTTTATTGTCTGTCTCATCATCTAGGTAAATGGGTTTCCAAGTCTCTGACTGGGTTGGGATCCTAGGCACAGGGCCTGGATATTGGGTGTTTGCCATTGGTCTCTATGTGATTTAAAGCATGAGAAGTTCCAGGTGATATGGTTTTAGGGATGTGAGAACCATTATAAATATTACATACCAAGTCAAGAGGTAGAAACCAGTCAGCAAAATGAGACCTGCCCCAGAAAATTGTGGTATTTGTCCAGTTACCTCAGAAGCCTCCTATCTCTTTTTTTCTAAATATTTAGGGAAAGCCTTGCTATAGCCTTCAAACACTAACAAGTTTACTGGGGAGTTGGGAAAAGACGAATATGTATAAAGAGAAATAAGAAGAGATATCAGTAAGCATAAAATGTGTGGTATTGCAAAATTCATATCTATAATGAATTATATTTATTATGCTTCTTCCTTTTTTTCATTTTATGTTCTTTAGGCAACTACTATTAATAGCACCTTATTTGATAATTTAAATTTGTTGGTATCTTCTTTCTCAATTTAGTTGAATGCAAAGAAAACCTTTGAAATGCAAATAAGTCATTTCTCAGGTCCCCAAGATTTGGGACAGCAAACCTTGAATCAGTTTTGGAAAGAATCATATAATTCCAGAAAAGTGTAGGAATCCCAGGTCTAATCCTGAGACAGATAAGGACTAGCTAAACATGAAATACAAACTGCTGCTAACTTTAGTTTTCTCCAATCAGATTTTCAAGAAACATTTTCATATCTTTAACTGAGACAAATGAATTTTTCTAATGCTATATAATCCTTTATCAAAATTCAATTAAAAAACAAGTCTACAGTCAAATAGAAATCATTTTATGTTTAATTTTGGATAATCCTCTTCTCTTTTCTTTGGCATTAGAACTAATTGCAATTACTGAAGCCCAAAGATTAGAAAACAGTATTTAAGCATTCAAGTTCAATATCAAGTTTATTCAAGTTCAAAAGATTAAGGGAGGATACAGAGACTAGCATTAGAGAATAAAGTTTCTGAGACCAGATGGGGCAAGATTAAAAAGGTTTTATGGAGAAAATACAATACTCAATTTTAGAAGGAAAGAAGGGGAGATAACTTATTTTGGCAGTAACTTAGGCTTTTACTACAAAGGATATTGTTTTAATAGTCTTTGTAATTGACTATAATAATGTGCTTTGTCCTTTAACATAAAATAATATTTCCCATATCTCTATACGGGCACTTCTCTGAGACTAAGCAAACTGTTTGGAAGACAGGAATTGATGAAGAAATCATGTTCTTTTAAGTGACTTTTCTCAGCTCTTTCATCAGAGTGTAAGAGTCAGTCTAGATTCAGCACTGGGTCAGACCCTACCTGCTTCTATTTCTTTTTTTGAACAGAGTGCAAACCCACGATCCAGATCAAACACTTAGAAATCTTACTCCTCCATCTACTCAAGATGATCTCTAATAGAATTCTGTTTTTCTCTCCTTTCGCCTGTGAAGAGAATTTTCATTTAAACCCTTCTAATTTAACAGAGAGAAAAGGTTAAAAAGAAAGTCAATCTCCATCCCCAGACCCCATTTAGAAAAAAAGTCATCCACAGTTTGCCACTGACTTGGAGCCAAAAACCCTGCCAATTTTGCTCTCATATCTCCAAGTGTATCCTGACCCTTCATATGACCACTGGGGCTTGTTGCATAAGATCTATCTGGACGCCTTTCTAAAAGTGCTATCCTCGTCCATATTTCAAAACACTCACAGATATTTTATCATTAATTAGTATTCATATTATGTCTCAAACAATCTGTTCACAAATAGGGGAAGTGAACTAGTTGAACAGCTCTTCTGTTTGTCTAGTATTTAACATGGATGATGTACGTAGAGCCCAGGACCTTTTAAGGGAGGAGGTAGTCAAGTGTTGAGTAGGTAACTCTTGAAACATTTAGAAGTTTACCTATTTCAGAGGCTGGACTTCTCCAGAGAAACTATACTTGGCAAACAGGGTGGGGAGACACAGGCCTCTTTAAAAATAGACCCATGCCTCTTTGATTCACAGCATCCTGGATTTGCTTTTCATCATGTTAACATGCCACTTGGGAGCTGGCTGGACTCCCTTGTTCAGTGACATATATTTCATAGTGTTTTTTGGTTTTTTTTTTTTTTTTCAAAAGACCCATTTGTTCTTTCAACCACAACATGCTTTGCATTTTTCTTTCAATTTGAGGGTGTATATATATAGATTGATCATAACAATATTTTTAACATTCCAAACCATTTAGAAAGATAGTGGATGGGTGTCAGTTAATCTATTATGTTCCTCTCTTCCCCCTCCCCCTCTTCAGCTGCTAATCTTAGAAGTTGTGTGCCAAATTGTGTAAGATATTCTTCCAATAGCTACATGTGTGACTCTTTTGTGAGCTTACAGACAGTTATGAGGACAGATTTGGAGTTGCATATGGGACTGTCACATGGTTTGATTGCCTTGTCTTCCAGGCACTGAGATTTCTTTTCACTGAGCTTTAATACTTAGGAATTTTTAGTTATGATAAAAGTTCAGCAAAGTCTCTATTAAATTATTTATACACTTCAAGAATGGGAGAGGAAAATTTTTTACTCTCCACCACTCTGTGTTTGGCATCTGTATATACTTAATAGTTCATATGGTTACTTTTTATAGTAGCAAAAAAATTCATAGAATCTTTATGAAAATCAGAGAGTCAAGAGCCATTATTATCCTCCTTGCTCTTTTGGAGTAAGAACTAGTAATGTTGCGACAGAAAAGGAAGCAGATGCCCTGTAAAAAGGTCTCATATAACTTGTGTCCAATTGTAGAGGATGATTTGTAGGAAAATGTGATCTATCAACTGTTAGGAGCCCAAAATCCTATGTCTTTAGTCTCTGAAATGGTAAGGTATGAATTACTTTATATACACATATTGAAAACCCTTTTTCAGGACACAAATACCACAGCCCTTCATCCCATTGAACCACAGTGCAACCCTTGAGGGACAAACAGCCTTACAACAAAGTCTTTCTTCTTAATTCAAATACTTTTTAAGAATAAACAGTGTCCTAGTGATATCTGCATCTAGTGAATGAAGACATAATATTAGAGTAAGTGTTAATCACACACACTTATATTAATTTCACCCTGTAAAACAGTATAATGCTTAGTTATTCAGAGCTGCACCTTTATTTGCTTCAGTTCTAATTCAGAAATATTAATGATGCCTACTGTATATTGATTGCCACTCTGAGCCTAAACTCTATAAAATAGATATTTTACATACACACTCCTATTCCTCAGAATAACACACCAAAGTAAATGTTATTATTACCCTTTTCTTCCCAGTTGAGTCAGAACTCAGAAACAGTTTGAATGAGGAGAGAGGTATATTTTTTTGTTGTGCACTTGAATTTCCTTTTCCTATTTTAGGTTGGGATAGTCATGTAACTTGCTGAGTAAATTGCACTAGTACCTTACACAGTGAAACTTGTGAGTGGTGGAATACAAACTGAAGCTTCCATGTCCTTGAGCCACACCCTGAACATTCTGGAAGCTATGCACAGAGGCGCTGGACTTCACCACATTCTCATGGCTCACTGTTACCTAAGGAGCAGCAAGTTCATTGCGACTGCTCTGGATATCTGGCAGAGGAACTTAACGACACGTAAAGAGGTACCTACAGTATCTATTTTATTTCTAGTCTACGAAAGAGCAGTTTATGAAGAGGTTTTCTCCAGATAAGTATCAAGTCTTTCTCAGTGCATTTCATAAGGGTTTGAACTAAATCTGGCATAATAAGGTTTGATTGAGCTGTTATGTTCTGCCTCGTAAGTGGCTGTGCGCAATTGAGAAAGAAAATTGCTTAATAGAAAGTTACAGTCATCACTAACTTTATCTTAATTCTCCAAAGCAATAAGCTAAGAGTGCTGTAAGAGCAGCTTAAGGCTGTTAGAAAATGCTGAAAAACACTCTATTTAGAAACATTTCTGCCCATATGTCACACTGTACTTTCTTGTGATGGGCATTTATTTTTCTGATATTTTGTTCACTTAGGGTAAGTTTTATCCTCTGTCTCCAAGGATATTTCTAAAGGGATTTATCTATCCATTCTTCTAAAATATTTAGCAGAAATTCTGTTTTTCAGCATGAGATCTGTACCCTGGTTTGGGTTTGTAACTTCTAGCTATCCCACAGACATCAAAAGTCATTTCTGAAATATACTGAATTTGGATCACAACATTATTTATATGACTGTATCATCAGAAATTAATGAGCTGTCTATGAAAAACAGATTAAGCTAATGATTGGAATTTATTCTAGGAAGAAATAAGAAAGAATCTGTTCTTTCTTACTGTTGAAAGTTATGCTGGCAATATAATCATTATTTGCAGATATTACCTCCCTAGCAAAGGCATGAGACATGTGAACAGTAAAACTAAGAGTTTCAGTGAGTTTAGAGTTTAGTAAGATTCAGGGTTTAGTAAGATTGCTAGGTATGAATAAACCTGTTTAAATCATTTACTTTCCAATGTCAGAAATTACCAATTTAAAAAGATAATAAGAGAAAAGATAATATGTGCAGTAGCATCAAAACCGTTAAGAAACTCAGAACCTCTGTAAGGAAAACCGTGAATCTTTATGGCAAGATGAAGCTTTTAAAAATTGGAAAGGTACATCATATTTCTGAATGGAAATGATCTGAAGATATCTATTTTTTATATTTTTATTTTAAAAATAAATTTTATTTCATTAAAATCAATCTCATAGGGAATGTATTTAACACAATGATTCTGAAATAGAGAGACATAAAGCAGGCAAAAAATACCCTGGAAATTATTACCAAAAGAAGAAACTGGAGGCAAAAGAGGAATATAGAGGAAGAGGAAGAATTAGAAAGACTTACACTGCCAGATATTAAAATATAATGTAAAGATCTAATTAAAATCATGTAACATTGGAGAAGGAAATGGCAACCCACTCCAGTGTTCTTGCCTGGAGAATCTCAGGGACGGCAGAGCCTAGTGGGCTGCCCTCTATGGGGTCGCACAGAGTNAAATCAGAGAGTCAAGAGCCATTATTATCCTCCTTGCTCTTTTGGAGTAAGAACTAGTAATGTTGCGACAGAAAAGGAAGCAGATGCCCTGTAAAAAGGTCTCATATAACTTGTGTCCAATTGTAGAGGATGATTTGTAGGAAAATGTGATCTATCAACTGTTAGGAGCCCAAAATCCTATGTCTTTAGTCTCTGAAATGGTAAGGTATGAATTACTTTATATACACATATTGAAAACCCTTTTTCAGGACACAAATACCACAGCCCTTCATCCCATTGAACCACAGTGCAACCCTTGAGGGACAAACAGCCTTACAACAAAGTCTTTCTTCTTAATTCAAATACTTTTTAAGAATAAACAGTGTCCTAGTGATATCTGCATCTAGTGAATGAAGACATAATATTAGAGTAAGTGTTAATCACACACACTTATATTAATTTCACCCTGTAAAACAGTATAATGCTTAGTTATTCAGAGCTGCACCTTTATTTGCTTCAGTTCTAATTCAGAAATATTAATGATGCCTACTGTATATTGATTGCCACTCTGAGCCTAAACTCTATAAAATAGATATTTTACATACACACTCCTATTCCTCAGAATAACACACCAAAGTAAATGTTATTATTACCCTTTTCTTCCCAGTTGAGTCAGAACTCAGAAACAGTTTGAATGAGGAGAGAGGTATATTTTTTTGTTGTGCACTTGAATTTCCTTTTCCTATTTTAGGTTGGGATAGTCATGTAACTTGCTGAGTAAATTGCACTAGTACCTTACACAGTGAAACTTGTGAGTGGTGGAATACAAACTGAAGCTTCCATGTCCTTGAGCCACACCCTGAACATTCTGGAAGCTATGCACAGAGGCGCTGGACTTCACCACATTCTCATGGCTCACTGTTACCTAAGGAGCAGCAAGTTCATTGCGACTGCTCTGGATATCTGGCAGAGGAACTTAACGACACGTAAAGAGGTACCTACAGTATCTATTTTATTTCTAGTCTACGAAAGAGCAGTTTATGAAGAGGTTTTCTCCAGATAAGTATCAAGTCTTTCTCAGTGCATTTCATAAGGGTTTGAACTAAATCTGGCATAATAAGGTTTGATTGAGCTGTTATGTTCTGCCTCGTAAGTGGCTGTGCGCAATTGAGAAAGAAAATTGCTTAATAGAAAGTTACAGTCATCACTAACTTTATCTTAATTCTCCAAAGCAATAAGCTAAGAGTGCTGTAAGAGCAGCTTAAGGCTGTTAGAAAATGCTGAAAAACACTCTATTTAGAAACATTTCTGCCCATATGTCACACTGTACTTTCTTGTGATGGGCATTTATTTTTCTGATATTTTGTTCACTTAGGGTAAGTTTTACCCTCTGTCTCCAAGGATATTTCTAAAGGGATTTATCTATCCATTCTTCTAAAATATTTAGCAGAAATTCTGTTTTTCAGCATGAGATCTGTACCCTGGTTTGGGTTTGTAACTTCTAGCTATCCCACAGACATCAAAAGTCATTTCTGAAATATACTGAATTTGGATCACAACATTATTTATATGACTGTATCATCAGAAATTAATGAGCTGTCTATGAAAAACAGATTAAGCTAATGATTGGAATTTATTCTAGGAAGAAATAAGAAAGAATCTGTTCTTTCTTACTGTTGAAAGTTATGCTGGCAATATAATCATTATTTGCAGATATTACCTCCCTAGCAAAGGCATGAGACATGTGAACAGTAAAACTAAGAGTTTCAGTGAGTTTAGAGTTTAGTAAGATTCAGGGTTTAGTAAGATTGCTAGGTATGAATAAACCTGTTTAAATCATTTACTTTCCAATGTCAGAAATTACCAATTTAAAAAGATAATAAGAGAAAAGATAATATGTGCAGTAGCATCAAAACCGTTAAGAAACTCAGAACCTCTGTAAGGAAAACCGTGAATCTTTATGGCAAGATGAAGCTTTTAAAAATTGGAAAGGTACATCATATTTCTGAATGGAAATGATCTGAAGATATCTATTTTTTATATTTTTATTTTAAAAATAAATTTTATTTCATTAAAATCAATCTCATAGGGAATGTATTTAACACAATGATTCTGAAATAGAGAGACATAAAGCAGGCAAAAAATACCCTGGAAATTATTACCAAAAGAAGAAACTGGAGGCAAAAGAGGAATATAGAGGAAGAGGAAGAATTAGAAAGACTTACACTGCCAGATATTAAAATATAATGTAAAGATCTAATTAAAATCATGTAACATTGGAGAAGGAAATGGCAACCCACTCCAGTGTTCTTGCCTGGAGAATCTCAGGGACGGCAGAGCCTAGTGGGCTGCCCTCTATGGGGTCGCACAGAGTCGGACATGACCGAAGCGACTTAGCAGCAGCAGCAGCAGCATTGGTACAGTAACATTATAATCAATGACTCAAACTTGAAATTTCTCTTAAAACTATGCACTTTAACATTTGTAAAGGTGTAACTGTGTCTTTAGATCTAGTCAGAACACAGAAGCCACGCTGCCTGTTGCTGACTTGGCAAAATTTGCTTTGGTGAAGCCTTGTTTTATACGAATGAGCCTACTCCTAACTGCACCTACTAACAAGGTGGAGTTTGCTAGCAGTCCCCCGAACTGCCTCTTACTCTGGTTATGAATCGTGGAGTTTCTCTGAATTCAGTGGGGTATATGGCTCGCAAACCCTAGAGCCTTCCCTCTTCCCACAACTCGGCATCTGTAGAATTCTTATGAAAGTTGCTTTCTTCAATTGATAGGGACAATATGTCCTGAATCTGTGCTTTACTTAATTTTTGCTGTGGCTGACATTTTTTTAATTTGAGCTCTTTCACAAATTCCCTCCCCCCTTCTCCCCTAGTGGCTTCATTTGGTATTCAATGCAAGCTAAAAATAAGACAGTATAAACTTTTACATTACTTAAGCTAATCTTAAGTTTTAATATAGAGTAAACATATTTTATTAATAACATATTTCTTCTCACTTATTCACAAATATGGGTTTCAATTTGGAAAGAGTTTCACTAAGTAAAGTTTGTAGATTATTTTAAGTGAGGCTAAGGGGCAAAATAAACACTGGTCATCTTTATAGATTTTGTAAGATAAGATAATTTCTAGGCAAGCTAACCATACCCACCTTACAACTAAATGTAATGCAAATTACCGTATCAAACAGAAAATTTGAGCCTTCCAGTTAGATGTCTTTAGTTTTCTGCTTAGTTAATGTCAATTTAATTACTGCTTATAGTAATTTGCTACAGAATCACTGTATGTCATTATTTTGCTGTTGGAAGAGATTACATTTTTAGCTAAGAAGAAAATGAGTTTGAGAAAGACATTTTGCCAAGTTGAAATTTATGGCTCGGGCTGTAAGGTATAAGGAATGTATCTAGCTTTGCCTTAAAAATGACTTGTTATCAGAAGTTAAATGATCATTTTGTAATTTTCTATAAAGTGAAAGAAAGGTATTTTTAATTTAATTACCCATGCCTGAAAGGATATTTGAGTATATTCTTATTGGAATAATTAGCAATTTGAGCATAGCATAATAAGCTATTATACTCTTTCCAGAAATTTTTCGATTCTTTGGTTTTCTTTGAAGGTGCTAGGAGAGTACAGAATGACATGATATTATTCAACATGCTGATACTTCTTAGGATCATAATGTTGGTTGTTAAAACTTTACTAAATCGACTTGACAGTTTTAAATTAAGTATCATCTTGTGTTTTTCCTTTCTCCATATCTTTTTAATGACAGTGTCATATAATATGATGATTTTATGAGTGGTTTTGCTATCTCATTCATCAGAGTAATCAATGAGGAAAGGAGCCATATGGGTTTTAGTCCATTTGTATTGGATAGGACAGATGGCATTATTGATAGATGGAAATATTCCAAATATTTATTGTATAATGATATCACAAGGACTCTGACTTCTGAATTTTAAAAATTTCATTTCTACAGTAACTGGCAAATTAAATAATTTATACAGTTGCCATGTATCCATTTAATCATAGCAATGTGTGAATTGTAGCATTAATTACCTCTCAGTTAATATTGTATTTTATATGATGGGCATTTCTTTTTCTAAGCCTTTGTGTTTACTTATCTGATTTCTGACCAACTATCAGTTTGGTCTTGAGGGTTTTAAACCTAAAACAATGTTTAGAGCAGACAATATGTAAAGATTGGATACCAGAAGTGAACAAAGTGAAGATTCAATAATGGTTCTCTTCCAATATCATCTTTGTCCTGTGGGAGGTCAGAGGGAAAAGGTACTCTAAAAGAATCTTTACATTTTCTGCTTGCATAAGTTATCACCCTCAATACAGTTTTTAAAATTATATTTAATATAACTGTGTACATAAGGACATAATGATGCAATTCAAGTGCTACTTCTATTTTATTATCTCAACTTGGAATTGAGTTATTCCAACAAGGGTTATGGCTGGGAAACATCGTTATCATTAAGACACCATCCTCCCAAATGTTTGACACCATTGCAGAATCACATTTGCACTACTGGAAACAAATGAAATTCAATAAAAAAGAGGTCTTCACTTTTGTATTTTATATTCTTGTTTTCCTTAAATGCATACTGAGTGTATATAGTAATGCCTTACTTTGCAATTGCAAAGTTAAAAGTGATAGTTTGAGTCAGTCTAAAACTTCCATTGTTACTGTTTTATTTTTAAAATATTGTCAACCCCTATTATTGAAGGCCTACTATGTATTTAAGCACTGCTGGGAGTTTTCTGTTTCTTCTTATTTTACTTAGGAAATTAATATAAATTCCCTGAGTAGTGACATTTTTTCTAAACTAAAAGTGAGAACACATTGTCCAACAGTGGTTTTTTTTTTTCACTTTGTGAATTTTTTACTGTGAAAAAATTACAAATTATTAAAAAGTAAAGATTTTTTACATTTGTTATAAATTAATCATTACCTCCTTTACTGACTTGACGCCACTAAATTCTGAGATCTAGCTCACTGCCTTGCACACGTCAGATTCAATGTTTGTTCATTATGATACTTATAAACAAAATAGGATAGTGTATATCCACTAAGGTGATTGGAAATAGAAAGAGTTTAATTGTATGCTTTCAAAATGATTAATGTGATCCCACTAATGAAATAGCAACATTATACTCAATTTTGATAAGATCAATCATTTTAAAAAGTTCTTACAGAAATAGATAATGTAATTATATTGGAAGATTAAGTTGACCAAGCTTTATTTAGTCAAAAATATGTAATATTGTTCAGTGAGCCAAGAGGACAAGAAAACTTAGACTTATCCAGAGACATCCATTTCAAACAGACTCTCTATGTATGATTTAGGGCAAAACTATCTGCATTCTTACTGTCCTGGCAAGTACAAATGGACCAAATAAATCCTGATGATCCCAGATTTCTCTAACACTCTAGGACAATTTTGGCTTCCCAAGTGGAGCTGGTGGTAAAGAGCCTGCTGCCCAATTAAGGACATGTAAGGGTCGCAAGTTTGATCCCTGGGTCAGGAAGATCCCCTGGAGGAAGGCATGGCAGCCCACTCCTGTATTCTTGCCTGAAGAATCCCATGGACAGAGGAGCCTGGCAGGCTGCAGTCCATAGGGTCGCAAAGAGTCAGACATGACTGAAGCAACTTAGCAAGCAGCACCAGGCACACTAGGACAATTTCAGAAGCATTGATTAAAATGGCATAGATAGTATTCTGATAGAAATAGCAGGACCAATAATAAACCAAAAAAAAAAAAAAAAAA
>SJYA01001501.1:321378-350021 GCA_006410615.1 Neotragus moschatus
AAAGAAAATACAAAAAAAAATAAAAAAAATGAAAAAAAAAAAATTAAAAAAAAAAAAAAAAAAAAAAAAAAAAAAAAAAAAAAAAAAAAAAAAAAAAAAAGACTGGGACTAATTGAAGTGATATGGAATTTTAAATATTCTACATATATTTACTTTTCCTTTTTAAAAAAGCCAAAGTCTAAGTAAAATAAAAGGCATAAGTCTTTTGTTGTCTCTAAAGACTTGTTTCCTTTGTATATGGAATAAAAAATATGAGTGCTTTCCAGTAAATTGGGGAATATCTTTTTTGTATTTTTATGATAATAGGAAAAGAATAACTTTTAATTTGAACTTTGTATCACATTTGCAGCCTTTAGCCTATGCTGATCTTTTCTTACTTTTCTCATTATCAGTGTTTATCTCTCTCCCTCTCTCCTATCTTTCTTAATACTCTTTCTGGCATTGAGAGAAAGAATTAAAAGCAGACAGACAAACCAGCTGTTACTTTGAATCACCAAACAGGAAACACTGCAATGTAGTTATATTGTCATGTGATTATTGCTATTTTAAGAAGATTTCATTCTCCTAATTTTAAATTTTATATATTCTGATAAATGTTTTTCCATTGATGGAAAGAAGAAACAAATCTAGAATTGAGCAGTCTAATTACATTTAAAGTGAAGGACTCTTTTCACCACTGTATTTGCTAGAGATTTTTCTCATGAAAATTTTTATTTAAAGTTTTGGGTACAACCCATCTTCCCCAAAACCCCTTCCTTTAACATTCCTAAAACTAAGACATGAAGACTAAACCTCAGATTTTAATTTGTGTCCCAATAATTTCATATGGCCCCAAGTTATTTAGAGACAAATAAAAGATATTACAATTATGTTTTAAATAAACAAGGCCTGGGTGGAAGCAACTTTTTTAAAATAATGTTTTAAGAGTAACAGAATATTTATCCAATTAATCTTTTAAGATGTAATGCTCTTACAGAGGAAATAAAGGTGCTCAATAATAAATTTCTAAATTTAGTCCTGGACATTTGAACTTTGATTTAATAAAATTTATAGGAAAAAATTTCCAAGGCAATTAAAAGACAAGATGGTAGTAACTGAATAAAGAAATAAAATTGTTTCATACTAAGGCAATATATAAGCTGAAGTTCTTGAACAAAAGCAGCCTGTCAGCTCCAGTATATTTAAGTACAGGAAAGATTGATGTTTGCCAAATGTCAAATCAGAGAGAAGAAAAATGTTTTCAAGTTTAAGAGACTGCCAACAATGAAAAGGAAAATAAATAAAAATTTAGATGTACAATGTTGTTATACCTTGTCAAGAAAATGATAATTGAAATCAGACCTCCTTTTACGAAAAACACTATGTAAAATTCCCACCAAAAAACTACTGGAGTCTAACAATTAAAGCAAAAGTAAAATTTGTAAAGGTACAAAGTTATGGCTGACATTAACAAAAATTGTGCTCTTAAATTATCAAAAACCTTTGCCCTAGATTTCATCTTCAGTGATCTCCTACTGATTAATTAATCGGTTATATTTTAAAAGAAAGCTAGGAGTTTGAAAAATATCAACATGAACCATGTGGGACTCCATCATAAATTCAATAGTTAAAATATGCAGGTTTCTGTTTATTTCTTCTGTGTTATCAGGTTTATGACATTTATTTGGTAGCTAGACATTGTTTAGAATGTGCAATGATTTGAGTTATTAAAATACAGTTCGCTTATGATCCATGTTAAGAACATGCAGTGCATTCAAATAACTAGGTAACATTAGGCCTTTCATCTCAAAGCAGTATGTTTCATTTCCCTGGGGTTGGGATTAAATTGAGATTTTGTATTCATTTGAAGTATAATTGTAATGAGAATATTTAACATGGGTCAAATGGAGAATAGAGGCACCCTGGAAGTGCTTAGAAATCATTTGCTCTTTTTATACATTGTCCCACAGTGGGATTGAGAAAGATTACCACGCCTTGTTTAACGACATTATATTGGTCTATTTGTGAATCTAATGAAATTTTTGGAAGAAAAGAGCACAAATTGCTCAAATGAATTTTAGAAAATAAGGCATATGAATCAAATAATTATACATTTGAAATACATCAGATACTGTTAACAGTCTTTACCTACAGAAAGCAGAGATATGTATGTATATTTTTAAACTCTTAATGTTGCCTTTTTATTCCCATAATGGAAAGTGGGGGAAAATTGTATTTTATTTGCCCACAGACATGGGAAAGAATTACCCAGCAGAGCTATGTATCCACACAGATATTTCCAGACTCCTTTTTCCCCTGGAGCAGTCTTTTTATTGGAGCACCATAAGTGATTTTCCATCTTTCTCACTGAAGTGCTCAGGTATATTAGCACCACTCTCCCTCTCAGGACACGGACTTTGTTAAAACCAAGAGGAAATAAATTATTTCTTTATGCTGCTTGTTTGTGAGTGCTAAACTGGATTAGCCTGTGAGCAAAACCATCCTGTCACTGAATAATCAGCTACTGAAAACCACGTAAAAATTATGTTAGATTGGATAGTATCACAGATCTTAAAGAAAGTTTCTTTACAAAACAGTGCAAATGTCAATAAAATTCATTAAGCCCTACAGGATAATCAGAAACTGTTTTAGTACTAAATCATCCCCAGAAATTGCTTAGGGCTAGATTACACTGACTCCAAAGAAAATGATGTTAGGTCAATGTAACAGCCGAAAATAATATAACATTTTCTTATAGAGTTAGAGGTTTTTGCCCTAAGAGGAAATGTATTTATGTTAAGCACAGTCTAGGATGGAAGCTTGTTTGAATGTCCTGATAAATCCAGTCATTACTTTGGTAAACAAAGAAGTATGACTTACTGGGGAATTATTAAAGAAAGGAAACTGTTTCATTTGGTAAACTTCCTATTGTAACATGGAAGTTCTGCTATATGACCACCATTCTTGGTCTTCCCAATTGCACTGGAAATAGATATATTAATATAGTTACTATTCATTGATTAGGCTTGATGAAGGACTTTCAAACCCACTCCAGTATTCTTGCCTGGAGAATCCCATGGACAGAGGAGCCTGGAAGACTACAAAAGAACTGGACACAACTTAGTGACTAAACAAGAACAATATATCATACATAGTAGTGACAGTCCTCAGCAAAATCTGGAACAAGGCAAAGATGCCTAGCAATAGCACTATAATTTAAAATTATTCTGGAAGTTCTAGACAATTCAGTAATGTAATGAATTGAAATCAGATTTATTATAAAAAGGAGAAAGAAAAGGTAACCCACTCAAGTACTCTTGCCTAGAAAATCCCATGGACGGAGGAGCCTGGTGTCCATGGGGTCACAAAGAGTTGGAAATGACTGAGCGAATTCACTTCACTTCACTTCACTTTATTAGAAAAAAGAAGAGAAAATTTTTGTTCTCATGAAATTTATAATCACATACAATATAATTTACATCAAAAGTATCTAAAATTTCCCAGGGCTTACTCATCCTGTTTCAGAAGAATATGATAAGTTGGGATAATGGGAATGGGCTGACATAACATGACTTTTCTAATACATTTTCAGACTCCTACCTTAAGTAAATGTATATTTATGTTGAGCACATTATAATATAGAGGAAACCCAAGTGAAGCAACTGGAAAACTACTTGAATTAAAATAGGAATTAAGATGGCAAGATACAAAATAAATAGCATACTTTAAAAATATCTGTCCATCAACAATATCTTGATTTTGAGGTGAGGAAGAGGGAGAATAAATTCATGGTAACAATCACAATTATAAAATATCTGGTAATATCCTTAATACAAATTGCACAAGACCCATATCTGGGATGAATTACAGAGCTTTCGTGAGCAACATACAAAGAGATAAATAAATATAAAGAATTATGCTTCTGAATGGGAATATTATAAAGATGACAATTAATGTACAGGTGTAATATTAGCAACTCAGTCAATATCCCGGTGGAATTATTTTAAGAACATGAAGAAATCATTCTAAAATGATTAGGATTCAGAACAGCAAATGTGAGCTATCATATATTAAATATATTAATATCATATATTAAATATATTAATATCATATGTTAAATATATTAATATCATATATTGAATATGAGAATCTTATCTGTTACTGAATTTTAAATGGCATGACACAACTGCAGCTAGAATCTACACTTATAATCTCCTGCATTGGCAGGTGAGTTCTTTACCACTGTGCCACCTGATAAGCCCTATACAATGGAACAGATAAGCATAAAATTAACTCAGCATTTGTAAATATGACAGAAGCTCCTAATAATGTACATAGGACATGTTATTCACTGAAGGATAATGAGAGATTTGGCTGCATTGGGGGAGAAAAGAAGAGTGATACAATGAAATTAAGACACCACATACATACATTTTGAAGAATTTCAGTTACACAGAAATGTTCATAAAGAGAAAAAATACAAAAATATTTACAAAATATGAACTTAGTCTGGTAAAATTATAAACAAGGGAAAAAAGGTGAGGGGATGTTGATAGACTGAAGGTGATATGTTTTCTTCTTTATACACTTTTGTAATTTCCATCTTATTTCTTCAATTATAGTACATTGCATAATCATAAAGATCAAAGTTTTCACCTTTGGTTTTTAAAGCCATCTTAGAATTATCCCTTGGTATCCTTGGGGCTTTAGTTTCAGGACATTTTGCAGATGACAAAAATCTTAAGATGCTTCAGTCTTTATTTAAAATCTTATAGAATTTGCATATAACCTATGCACATCCACCCATATACAATTGACCCTTGAACAACATGGGTTTGAATTACATGGGTCCACTTATATGTAAATTTTTCTACAATAAATATGCGGTCATTTCTCTGCATCTGCAGATTCAACTAACTGCAGATCAAGATTTCCATCCACATTTGGTTGAATCTGTAGATTTGAACCCATGGATATGCAGAGCTCGCTGTACTCAGTGCACTGAATCATTGTATATGAGGGACTTGAGCATCTGTGGTTTTTGTTACCTGCAGAAAGTCCAAGAATCAAGCCTTGGTGGGGAATAACCAGTAATCACCTCTAGATTACTTCAGTTCGGTTCAGTTCGTTTCAGTCACTCAGTCGTGTCCGACTGCAATGCCATGAATCGCAGCACGCCAGGCCTCCCTGTCCATCACCAAATCCTGGAGTTCACTCAGACTCACGCCCATTGAGTCCGTGATGCCATCCAGCCATCTCATCCTCTGTCGTCCCCTTCTCCTCCTGCCCCCAATCCCTCCCAGCATCAGAGTCTTTTCCAATGAGTCAACTCTTTGCATGAGGTGGCCAAAGTACTGGAGTTTCAGCTTTAGCATCATTCCTTCCAAAGAAATCCCAGGGCCGATCTTCAGAATGGACTGGTTGGATCTCCTTGCAGTCCAAGGGACTCTCAAGAGTCTTCTCAACACCACAGTTCAAAAGCATCGATTCTTCAGCATTCAGCCTTCTTCACAGTCCAACNCAAAGTACTGGAGTTTCAGCTTTAGCATCATTCCTTCCAAAGAAATCCCAGGGCCGATCTTCAGAATGGACTGGTTGGATCTCCTTGCAGTCCAAGGGACTCTCAAGAGTCTTCTCAACACCACAGTTCAAAAGCATCGATTCTTCAGCATTCAGCCTTCTTCACAGTCCAACTCTCACATCCATACGTGACCACTGGAAAAACCATAGCCTTGACTAGATGGACCTTTGTTGGCAAAGTAATATCTCTGCTTTTGAATATGCTATCTAGGTTGGTCATAACTTTCCTTCCAAGGAGTAAACGTCTTTTGATTTCATGGCTGCAGTCACCATCTGCAGTGATTTTGGAGCCCACAAAAAATAAAGTGTGACACTGTTTCCACTGTTTCCGCATCTATTTACCATGAAGTGATGGGACCAGATCCCATGATCTTAGTTATCTGAATATTGAGCTTTAAGCCAACTTTTTCATTTTCCTCTTTCACTTTCATCAAGAGGCTTTTGAGTTCCTCTTCACTTTCTGCCATAAGGGTGTTGTCATCTGCATATCTGAGGTTATTGATATCTCTCCCAGCAATCTTGATTCCAGCTTGTGTTTCTTCCAGCCCAGCATTTCTCATGATGTACTCTGCATAGAAGTTAAATAAGCAGGGTGACAATATACAGCCTTGACATACTCCTTTTCCTATTTGGAACCATGTCCAGTTCACCACCTTACATTTTGACATGTTGGTCCTAGAATTCGATAGTCTTCCTAAGGATCTTACTTATTTCTTTTGAGTAGTCCAAGACTTCTCTTGAGGAAAAAGAGAAACCGCTGTATACCTCTTCTTTAAAGAGCTCAATTTTTAATTCCTAGAGAACCATTTTATCTTAACACAACTCCTTGGAATCTACATTATAATGACATTACAATATTAGACCCTTATATTTCTCCCAGTTCTGTTGCCCTCATCTTGAGAGAAATTTTTCTTTCTCTCTACTATTCTATACTCACTCTTCCTTTGCCTTCTACCAAGCATTATCTTATTCTGCTCCAAGAGGCTCTTCTTCCCCCAGAGCCATTATATTCAGCTATTTTGCTGAATTATATTAAGCTATCATGTTGTAAGGGCTTTGCTGGCAGCTCAGCTATAAAGAATCTGCCTGTCAATACAGGAAACACGGGTTCAGTCCCTGGGCTGGGAAGATCCCCTGGAGAAGGAAATGGTAACCCACTCTAGTGTTCTTGCCTGGATAAGAGGAGCCCATGGAAAGAGAAGGGTCTTGTCCTTACTGCATTTCTCTGAGCCACAGGATAAAATAAATGGCAGTTAAATCAACTGTGCTATCAAGTTTCCTTATAAAAAAATCTTAATATTGCCTTCTATCTCTAACAGTTGAATATTTCACTGATTTATGTATTCAACCAATGCCATTTATTGACTTCTTACTGAAGTCCTCCTTAACACTATACCAGGTATTTATTTGAGACACAGAAACGACTGAGATAATTCTTACCCTTGTGATACAGTTACATTGCTTTCTTTACGAAGCTGTGAGAGAGATGATTATTCTATAACTGAGACGCTGAATCCTGATTTCTAATTGAGCTTCCTAGGCAAGGACTTTTGAAAACATTAAATTTTGTGATATCATTCTATCAAGAGGACAATACATTATTTTTAAGTAATTTCTGTGCTTAAAGGTATTTAGAATGTTATTTTATAAAATACACTTATATTTTTATAACCACTGCTTGGTTATACTTGCAGTAGTGTACTATTGTATTCAACTTTTAAAAATTATAGAGCAGGCAACTTTCTTCCGTTACAACTTTTCAGATAAAAGCTTCTGATCCTGTTATGCTTGCTATTATTTTCAAAATATAGGAAGGTACACCTTTGGTATCCTTCAAGAAAAACAATATCTTTGTTCACCTAAGGACACTACAAAGAAAATACCCAGATAGCTTTCCAAGATGAATAGTGCTTCCTGATTTTCACTTGACTCAAAGGGTAGAATAAATGAATAATTCTGTATGCAAGTTTCTTGGTTTGCTTACAACTTTCTGTTAAGACTCCAGAGACCTTTAAGCAAAAGATTCCACCAATTACATTTGTTGTATGTGTGTGTGTGTGTACATTTTTTTCAGAAAGCATATGTTAGTGGGGCTATTAAGCAATTAGCTTCATGCATATAGATAGTTCATTTTGCACCAAACCATATGATGTGACTGGAATTTATAGAAAACCATCTTTCTTGCCAGGAATTGAGGCGAGTTAATTCTCTAGTTTGGAGAAGTGTGGTCTTATGCCTGCAATCTGTACCCTTAAAAATCAGTAACCTAGAATTCTATATTCAGTTGCTTAGAAAGGCACATAAATATAAAAATTTTGTCTTTATTAGACATAGAAATTGGAAAGAGAAAACCGAGTACCTGACTCATCTTGCATACTCTCTACATGTCTGTTAACTTACAATGAAATCAGCAAGAGGTGAGATTAGGATTGTGGGTTTTTTTAATAGAATATGTGCCATGAGGTCTCATGTCCCTCTCAGATTTGGCTCTGAGCTTTCTAGCAGTCTAGGCAAAAAGGGAAATGCAATCAGTGAAGGAATCTGTGATGTCAATGAGATAAAAACAAACTGGCTGCTCAGGAGAAACCTAGCTGTTTCTAGAGATTTAATATTTCCAGAATAAATGAATGATGCTGAAATCTGAGAAAAATTTCTGCCATTTGCATTTTTAGGAGGGCACCATCTTCCCAGCAAATGGCAGAGACCTTCCTGTGTCTGTTTTTCAGACCAAAGCCTGAGTTGTTCAGGAAAACTACTATTATGGAGGTGAAACACGGTCATAGTCTGATAACATGGCCTTAATTCAAACAATATTTGAAAATACCTAGAAATACTGAAGCAGAGGTAGATGGATTGCATGTACTTTGGGCATGTGTATGTTTTCCAAGTGTAAAACAAGATTCATTGTCACCTTTTGAAGCTCTAGTTGTGCTTTACAAAAGGAGTGCATTACCATCTTCTCTCATTTTTAAAGCATTCATATCCCAGGCCACAACTCTTAATCATTTTTTTTTTCTTTTTTTTGGGGTGGTGGAGATTATACTAAAACTCCATGCAATGTCTACTACAAGATGTAAAATTCTACATGATTGGCCTTTTGTAACTATTAAGCAAAACCAGTAAATCAAAATGATCAGATTAACATATTTTCAGCAGAAGTGTCCGTATGAAAGGAAATGTTGACATTCTTTATGAAAGCTGCTTTTTCCCTTTACTGCTGCCATTTTTATTGTGGATTTCCCTGTTCAGCACTTAGTTCCAATTTTTTAAATGATCCATTTCAACACTAGGCAGCAATATTCTTCTAGTCATATGAGTTTTTGGTTGCATTTTATTACATTAAAGATTGCAGAGCTGCACTGTGAATTACAGTATTAACATCCCCTATATTTTAGAGGACTGTGCTCACAAGAATTATTACACCTGGGTCCAGGAATTTTTTTCTTTTGGCCTTTGGAAAGTCCAATGCAATCTAATCTTTAGTAGTAACTAGGTTATGAATGTACTGTACAATTACAAAAAAAATTAAAGTACAAAAACAATGGATAATTGATTCAAGAATTCCAATGAAATGTTTGGCTTACAGGAGGTACCCAGCTGAAAATGGTAAAACTTTCAAGTAATAATCGATTCACGTAAATATAGATTCTTAGGACTTTGATTATAACTTAATTGGCTTAGCTCAAAATGCAGTTTTCTTAGATACAATGCTATAAATTGAGGACTACCCTGAATGGATACTTCACTGCCAGTGCTATCTCTACCCTAGCTTGCTGGTGATGTAGGGAAAAAGGCAAGGACACAAATAACTCAGCAAACCTCTTTTCAACACGTTGTCAAGTCCCTTATAAGCAAGCGCAAACATGGCAGAAAGCCATCACCAAATTTCAGAGTCAAAGAATGCATAAATTGTTACAAGATTATGCTATAGATCAACTACCCAGATTTTGGGAGGTTTCTGCTAATAACTTACTCTCAACTATCCTTGTCATTTCTTTTTTCTCCTGGCCTACGTGGGCCTTACTGCCCACTTACTCCTCCAAAACAACGGGCCAAGTGAAAACTTGTTCCAGCTAGTATTTCAGCTGATGTGATCATTAGAACTTGACTGAATTTCAGAACTTTACCCTTTTTATTAACCTTAGAATCTCTACCAAGGACTCCCCTATCACTTAAGTAAATATTAATATTGATTCAAAAAAATGACAAATTGAAAAAGCTTTAGGGATTTTTGTCTCTTCCCTACAAGTGGCAGAGTTTCTGAACAACAGTTTTCACTTGTGATAATTTTGTTTTATGATCTATTTAGCATAGCACAGTACTCTTGTTAATCTTTTGAGAATTGTTTGTATGGTCTTACTTTAAATTGTTTTCTTTTATTTAATCTTTATTTTTTAATTAGTGGAAAGTTGCTTTACAATCTTCCATACATCAACACAAATCAATCATAATTATATATATATATATATATATGTCCCCTCCCTCCTGAGCCTCCCTCCCCTTCCCCCATTAAATTTCTTTTTTAAATTGAAATATAGTTGATATATATTATATATTACAATATAGTGATTCACACCTTGTAATGGTAAACTCTGTTTATAGTTACTATGAAATATTGGCTATATTCCCCATGTTGTACAATACATTCTTATACCTTATTTTATATCTAATAGTTTGTACCTCTTAATCCCTTACTCCTATCTAACCCCTTCTCCCTCCTCTCTTCCCTATGGAAACCACCAGTTTGTTCTTTGTATCTGCGAGTCTGCTTCTTTTCTTTTATACTTACTAGTTTGTTATATTTTTTACATTCTGCATATAAGTGATATCATAAAGAATTTGTGTTTATCTGTCTGACTTATTTCACTTAGCATAATGCCCTCTAGATTCTTCCATGCTGCTGCAAATGGCAAAATTTCATTCTTTTTCATGTCTGAGCTTCCTAATGCAGGAGACACGCATTCAATTCCTGGATGAGGAAGATCCCCCTAGAGGACAAAATAACAACCCACTCCAGTGTTCTTGCCTGGAAAACCCCATGGACAGAGGTGCCTAGTGGCTGGGCTACAGTCCATGAAATCGCAGAGTCATACATAACTGAGCACAAGGAGCCCAGTATTCTACTATATTATATATATACACACATATCTACTATATATACATATATATATATATATATATATATATACACACACATACACACACCACATTTTCCTTATCCATTCATCTTTTGCTGGACACTTAGGTTGCTCCTTTTCTTAGTAATTGTAAATAATGCTGCTATGAACACTGGAAGGCATGTATTTTTTCCAATTAGTGTTTGTGGTTTTTCTGGATATACACCTAAGTGAAAGTCACTCAGTCATGTCCAANGTGTATATATATATATACACATACACACACCACATTTTCCTTATCCATTCATCTTTTGCTGGACACTTAGGTTGCTCCTTTTCTTAGTAATTGTAAATAATGCTGCTATGAACACTGGAAGGCATGCATTTTTTCCAATTAGTGTTTGTGGTTTTTCTGGATATACACCTAAGTGAAAGTCACTCAGTCATGTCCAATTCTTTGCCATCCCATGGTCTATACAGTCCATAGAATTCTCCAGGCCAGAATGCTGGAGTGGGGTGCCATTTCCTTCTCCAGAGGATCTTCTAGAGCCAGGGATCAAAGCTGCATCTCTTAGGTTTCTGGTACTGGCAGGCAGGTTCTTCACCACTAGTGCCACCTGGGAAGCTCTTACCAACCTGTAGAGGACTTTTAAAATATTTTAGTAACCTGTATTATCTGTGGAGACTTTCCTATAAACATTGGCCAAGTATCAGACCTGCTCACAACCCATCATGAGCAACTGAACCTACAGATTTAGACACTTTGAGGATAAACAAGCATTTTAGCCAGCTATCTAAATGTTTCCTTGTCTTCCATGCTTGAATCAGACCTTCTGCTTTGAATGTGGGTTCAATGCCTGTAAGACTTTCAGTATCTGTTTACCCAATTTCTGTTTGACTTTTATCAAAGTCAAATATCTGTTTGACTTTTTTCTTCTAAGCCTCAGTTTCCTTTTTTTGTAAAATAGTTATATTCAAAGCATTTCAACGTACTGTTACTGTGAGGTTTAAAGGAGACAATGCAAGGGAAACTCTTAGTATAATACCTGGAATACAGTTAGTGTTACCTATTACCCACTTTTCACAGGATCTTCAGTTAATGAATTTTGTAATCATATATGCAGGCACAAAGAGAAATGGTATATTTGGTTACATGAACACATGCTGTGCATTGTGTTAAAAAGATGAACAGAGAAATAGGCTATTATTGGGTATGAGAAGTTTTCATTCTTTCAGACATCATAGGGCTATTGTATACTCTGATGACATGAAGAAGCCTAGGGTTGCAAGGACTGATGTCAACTTGTGGCTTCTGGGCTTTTATCCCTAATGAGGAAGAGCTCTTCTCTCTCTCTAGAAAGAGAGAGATCCTCTGTCAAGCTTCAGGTCTTCTTGTACTCATATATTATCTTTTCCTTTGACTTTTACTCAAAACTAGGGAAAAGAACATATCTTAAAAGCACCAATGTCAGGAAACCCCAGGCTCTTTTGTTTCTGGGCAACATGAATAAGAAGATTGTCATAAAAGATATAGAAACTTAGGAGGAGATAAATAAAAATGAGTCCTAGAGGGCAGCATAAAAAAGGGTATAGCAAACTCTGTTACCAAGTAAATGAGTCTTTTTAACAAGGTTTTCTTGTCATCCTCCTAGATTGGCATCAAGTCTTTATTTGAACCATGTCATACTAGGTGCTCTGAGCAAAAGTCAATTATATTCTAGAGACCTGATGAAGACTAAACATCAAAATCAGAGTTGGAAGGAAGCACTGCAGCACACCATTTTCTGAGAGTTTCTCTGAATCATGTCTGTTTGCTCGCTCTTCCCTCTTGGTGTTTTATCTTATTCGCAATATGCGGTTTTTGTTTTCTGACTTCCCTTCTCGGAAGTCTTGTTCACAAGTGGGTGTCATTGGCCCAGTCATATTGGTTTATTAGCATTGACTAATTAACTTTTCTTGATGCTTTCTTCATCATCCATGAGGTGGAAGAATTCCTCAAATGCATTTCAAAATCTCCCAGCTAATTCTCTAGTGATTTGTAGACCAAAGTTTTATGCATTATTCTAACTCTGAAATTTCTTAGTCTGAAAAAACGATGTGTATTATGATGGTCCTTCTCTGAAACAGTCTTATTTAATCCACTTTCCTCCTGTTCTTTCNAATTGTCAGTAGGGAAAAATAGAGTGAGACTGCTTTCAAATGGGACCACCCGCTTAGAGAAAGGCTAGTCGTGGTCAAAGGACAGGGTAGATCGAAGAAGAAGCTGATACATATGGTCTACATTGTACCAGCCAGTAAGCCAAGAGCTTTACATGTTACTTCCTATAGTTCTTACAGCACTATGAGTTATGTAGTATTATTCCCATTTATTAACTAGGAAATATTGATAGATTTCTCCTTCTCCAACCTACCAAGTAGGAGTCCTGGAGTTTATACTAGGTCTGTAAAATCTCAAACACATTTTATTTTCACCATAGCAGAATACACGATTGTGTTTCACTCCCATTTTATATACTTTGGTGAGTTAGGCAGGGCACAAATCAACTATACAAATTATTCTTAGAGGCTATATCCATCTTAGCAGTGGGAAGAGTGAGTGTTAAGGAGGGCCTTCAAATAGAGGACAAGTACCGACTTTGACTTGAAATGGACTTTGATCTATACCCTTGTTCTGCCTCTTTCCTGAGCAAGTTAGTTAACCATGCTAATCTTTAATTATATCGTTTATGAAATGAAGATGTTCACAGAATTTCCAAATGATAAATACAATCCCTGCAGCAGAGAAGGCCTTTAAAACTGGTGGCTATTTGAATCACTAGTTAAATAAAATAGTAATTTATTCTCCTTTCAGGGGATGCTACTTAAAACAAGGCTTGCCATTAGAGAAGCACAGAAAAAGAAAAGGATTGTCTCCAGGGAGGGCTTAGCTGGTTTTATGATGGAGGGATATACCTCACAGTATGGATCAGCTTGATGTAAAATGCCTTTGACACACAGTGAAGTATGGCCTATTATATTGAACTCATGTTTTTGCTTGTCATTTGCTTCATTCAGAAGTGATTGATAATCCATCTTGAAATTCATCAAAAATGTTGAACAAGCTATTTTTGAGAAAAAAATATTACAAAGTTACCTTCAAGAAATTTGCAAACATAATATACTGTAAATTATAATCAATGCCAAATAAATGCAATGGAGAAGTCAAAACAAGGAAAGAAGATTCCAAGTTTAGAAGATAACTCTAGATTTGGGGTTTTCTGAGTCTTAAATCATTGGCATGGACTCTAAGAAGCTAAAGGAATATGAGAAAAATAAAAGGACACCAAGACAGTTACCTTTGTGGTGCAAACATAAGAAAGAGTAGTGACAGAAAAGCTAAAATATAGTGACCTGAAGCTGATGACAATGCTAAAAATTTAATCATGACAAATCATTTAAATGCAACTTTTATAGTGAAAAAACAAAGAAGTGATCATCTCATTGCTTAGGAAATATGCTACAAAGCTAAAAGTTGAAAGCAAAAGTTATCATCATTCATTTTCTATTCTGTTTCCATCATCTCCAGCCATGATGATCTTCAAGTTGGAAAAGCAAAGCAATAACACTAATAACAATAGTACTTTGTTATTGACACGATGCTTTTAATGCATTAACAAATCCCAGAGCAATGTTATAAAATCAGAGTGGACAGAAATCATGAATTCTAACTGATGAAAAGTAGAATTTGCCCTTGACACTCCTTTCTTTTAAATTGCTAATTAAATTACTTTGCATGACTACTTTTTAAATCATTAAATGTAACAAATCAATAATAATAATAAAGCAGACCCAAGGAGCAGTAGAACATAAGTAATTGACTATCTCCCCCCAAAACAGCAGCACAAACACTTAACACTAATAAAATTTAAATCATTGCATCTGACAGCTATTCCCAAACTTATAAACAGACACTACTAGGCAATTCTGTCCAGTTCATTTTCAGCAGTTAATACCAATGCATTCCTCTATTGGCAGTGTATTTACATCTTAACATGGCTAAATCATTCAGACTGGAATCCCACTAAAAATTACACCATGATTAAACAGTGTCTTGTAGTGGAAAGGCTCAAGCTTTTAAACAGACCTGGGTTCATATGCAGGCTTTCTAAATTATTAGCTGTGTAATTATAAAATAAGGACACCAGTACCTAATTGTCAGTTGTCATGGTAAATCAATGCAATGATTTATTTGATGAAACTGATATTTATTGAGTACCTCCCATGAGTCAGGTAGCCTATTATTTAATCTTCTAGGCAACTTAATGAGGCAAATATTACAGAGTCAGGCTTTGAACCCAAAGCTTAGTTCAGATTTCTTGTGCCTTCCATACTTTATTATAAGATGTTTGTCATATGTAATACAACACTGTATTAGTTGTCTAGCATCTTTTTTGGTTTGCATGACTAAAACTTTATACCCATTGAACAGCAACTTCTCCAGCCTCTGGCAGCCACCATTCTACTCTCTGCTTCCTTCAGTTTGACTACTTTAGATACCTCATATAAGTGAAATCATGCCGTTTTTGTCCTTCTGCGAATGGCTTATTTCCTTCTCATGACAGATTCTTAAGAGTCCCTGGGACTGCAAGGACATCAAGCCAGTCTATCCTAAAGGAAATCAGTCCTGAATATTCACTGGAAGGACTGATGCTAAAACTGANAGTGAAATCATGCCGTTTTTGTCCTTCTGCGAATGGCTTATTTCCTTCTCATGACAGATTCTTAAGAGTCCCTGGGACTGCAAGGACATCAAGCGAGTCTATCCTAAAGGAAATCAGTCCTGAATATTCACTGGAAGGACTGATGCTAAAACTGAAACTCCAATACTTTGGCCACCTGATGCAAAGAACTGACTCATTTGAAAAGACTGATGCTGGGAAAGATTGAGGGCAGGAGGAAAAGGGGACAACAGAGGATAAACTGGTTGGATGGCATCACCAACTCAATGGACATGGGTTTGGGTGGACTTCCAGAGCTGGTGTTGGACAGGGAGGCCTGGTGTGCTGCGGTTCATAGGGTTGTAAAGAGTCAGACACAACTGAGCGGCTGAACTGAACTGAATTGATGTCCTCAAGATTATTCCATATTGTAGCATATGACAGAATTTTCTTTCCTGTAACAATAATATGCTATTGTATGTATGTACCATGTTTTCTTTATCCATTAATCCCTTGATGTATACTAAGATTGTTCTTGCTGCTTATTGTTGTTCAATCGCTAAGTCATGTCCAGCTCTTTGCAGCCCCATGGACTGCAGCATGCCAAGCTTCCCTGTCCTTCACTATCTCCCAAATCTGGTTCAGATTCATGTCCATTGAGTTGATGATGCTATCTAATTATCTCATCCTCTCCTGCTCTCCTTTCCTTTTGCCTTCAGTCTTTCCCAGCATCAGGGTCTTTTCTAATGAGTTTGCTCTTCACATCAGGTGGCCAAGGTATTGAAGCTTCAGCTTCAGCATCAGTCCTTTCAGTGAATATTCAGGGTTGATTTCCTTTAAGGTTGACTGGTTTGATCTTGGTCCAGGGGACTCTCAAGAGTCTCCTTTAGCACCACAGTTTGAAGGCATCAATTCTTTGGCACTCGGCCTTCTTTTTCTTACCTCTTGGCTACTGTGGTAATGGTGCAATGACAATGAAAATGCAATTTGTCTTTGAAATTCTGATTTCAGTTCTTTCAGATTAACACTTAAAGTAGGATTTCTGGATCAATGCTATTTCTCTTTTTCACTTTTTGTAGAACCCTCACATAGTTCTCCACAGCAGCTTCACCATTTTACGTTCCCACCAACAGTGAAAATGAGTTCCATAGCCTCAGCAGCACTTACAGTGTTATTAATAATAGCTCATTTTTGTAAAGCCTATCCAAAATATTCAGCTTAATTTTTGTAGAAACAGCTCTGCTTTATTTCACACTTATATTCCATAGGAATATGTAACACACAAGAAAGTGCAAAAACTCAATAACAGTTACAATTAACATATTTAAGTTTGAAATAAAAACAACTGACCATTTGCAAAGGCACAGCTCAACTGGTAGGGACAGTGGTAGAAATCTAGAGAAGAACTTGCACCCTAAAAAAATGCATCCTTCCATGGAGTATCAGTGACGTCTTTAAAAAAAGAGGAGAAAGGATTACTCTTGTGGAGGTGAGTTAAGAGAGAGCCTACTCCTTGAAATGAAAGGGTTGAACAAGATGACCTCTGAGGGTCCTTCAAGATCAAAATAAGCCTCTGTAGTAGACTAAAACTGATAGAACTGGATTCTAATTTCAAAGCTATCATCAGGGCCATACATTCCATAAATCCTTGACGGTTTTAATTGAGTATACAGATTTCATACCTTGCACACTGACCCCTCCTCAGATTTTCCTTGACAATATAAAGGAATTGTATAGGCTTTCTTCTAGTTTAAGAGTTTCCACTTCTGTTTTTAAAATTGATGCATCTAAAATGCACCGTGATAGAGCTTATGGCTAGGTCAGGCAAAGAGAAATGTGGCTTCTGACTGGTGAGCAAGGTAGGTTTTTCTCCAGTTCTATTTCCCTTTTACAAAATGAGAAGATTAAAGTGATGATCACTATGTCTTTGTCTAGTCCTACAGTTTAATAATTCTATTATTTTTTAATACTGTCTGTATTCAGAAATCTTCATGTAAAAATTGTCATGTACTTGGTAGTAGCTACCACCTGAAAGGTTTATTATTATTTACAACTCTGCCTTCCTATGTGGTAATCAGACTGAATGTTTCTACTGAAGATCAATAACTCTATGCCCTGTAGCTATTACTATCCCTACCACTACTACTATTACTAATACATACCAGGTTGCTCCATCACCTAACGTCATAGTCACCGACAGTGGAATCCAGATGGCTCTAGTTTCTGCTTCAGTAGTAATTTAGAGCATTTCTCTGCCCTCTCTGTTTGGAACTATCACACGTGAGCGTGTTATACTCCAATTCGTCGAGTATCATGCAGTTGTCTCTTCCTCATACGAGGCCAANACCATTTCTGTCCTTTATCAAGCCCATCTTTGCATGAAATGTTCCCTTGGTATCTCTAATTTTCTTGGAAAGATCTCTGGTCTTTCCCATTCTGTTGTTTTCCTCCTTTACCTATAGCTTTTTATCAACTATACAATCAAAGCAAAGTTACAGGGTAAATAAAAATAAACCTACAAAACCAGTACAACTACGAATAAAGCGCCACTTTATTGTGACACAGACTTCAATTAATTTTAAAATAATATAACTTTCACAAATATATACACTTTACTGAGAAAGATAATTATTTTAATAATCCTCACACAGATTAATAAAGAAATTTCAGAAACAAAGATATCCTATTATGTATTTATTTCTACTCACTGCTAATGAACTACTGCACATTAATATTTAAAATATAAGACTGACAATATATTTCCTGACCAAATAGTTGCCGACGGGTGTGTTTGACTTCTGTTTTGGCTGGTGTAGCTATACTGCTGTAAATTCTAGAAGGTGGTGAGGGACAGGAATGTCTGGCGTACTGCAGTCTAGGGATCGCAAAGAGTCAGACACAGCTTGGTGACTAGCCACCAAAAACAGCTATACCGCAGTGTGAGAGGTAAGGACCCATTTCTCCCACTGTTCCTCTCTGTGTGCACCGTTGTAAAACCTTCTTGGCCTCTGCCTGTCACGAGGGCATCATTTATGCATTAAACCCACCTACATTCTCTCCCTGTTCGTGTAAGACTCAGTAGTACATTACTGTACTGCAATATAATTTCCTGACGTCAAATCATAACCTCAATGTTATGTTTATTAAATGTCAGGAATCTGAAGTTTTATTCTATTAAAATATTTTTAAGGGTGAATTTTTACTGCAAAGCAGTTTTGTTCTTATAACTGACAAAAGATCCAGAGCAATAATAGTGAATGACTGCAACATCCAGCACCCATGTTAGTGTATGTACTCAGTCACTCAGTGTGTTCAGCTCTTTCTGACCCCGTGAACTCTGCCAGGCTCCTCTGTCCATGGAATTTTCTAGGCAAGAATACTGGAATGGGTTGGGATTTCCTTCTCCAATGTTTGTATATATTAGAGGCAAATGATCACTTTAACCACTAGCACTTTAAATGTTCACTGTAATCAACAGGTCATAAATATATGGAGAAGTGTCCAAATAGACTGATCATCTAGACAAATCTAAGTATGCTTATATTATTCTCATAATGATGCTGACATGGGAATTGATGCTATCCCTATTTCACAAGTGAGGACTCTGAAAAGTTAAATGACTATTCTAAGATCACACAGCCAGTAAGTAGCAGAGCCAGAATTCAGGCCTTAGTTGTCTGGCAAGTATCAATGTTCTTAGTCACTGGTGGTAACAGTTGGAAGGACAGTAACGTCAGCACAACTGCATTCATTAGTTGCTTAAGTGCACAGGCTTATTTTTCTATGTGCCCTTTTTAATGAAAAATATACAGAAATAGAATTTTTTAAATTACTGTTAACGCCTACTTAATTGTGGGCACAACTAATGTATTTTTTTTTTTACTAAAACAAGACCCAACTTTTTCTTTTTTTCAAGAAAATAGAGTAAGCAAATTTATTGTTTGACTAATCAGGCTGTATAGAACTCACTGGACAAAAATATGTGTGTGTGTATTCTATTAAAGAACCAAGTATCTTATTTCAAAAGGCAATTCTAATTGAAAAGAGTCATTGGGGCTTCTTATATTGATTGTAAATATAGCAATTTCCATTTGAGAATATACTTCAAAGTCTTTCTCAAAGCTACCATTTTTAAAAGTCGTTCATTCATGGACTTGTTTGCTTATTCATCCATTTGACATTTAAAGAAAACATTTTTTTGATTATAATAGTAATGCATATTCATTACAGAAATTTGAAAAATCCATTAAAGTACATAGAAGGGAATGAAAATCCCCTTCTCCCTTCTGTGCCCAGAGCTAATGACTATTTTGTACCTGGTGCATGTTCCTTCATAAAGATACCCTGATGTGGGTGGTCCCCTTAGGCACCCTTGCTGTTTGCCTCTCCGAAGGACTCAGCACCTGATTCTCACCCCTCAAAGAAAATCTACCTTTACAAAGTACAAGATAAAAATAAATATTTTGCTGAAATTTTCAGGTGGAGGCAGAGGAGAAGAAGAGTATAGCTTACACAGAAAAATTCAATAGAGAATCTCCATTAGATATTCGGGTTCTCTTCCATGTCCCTAGATGTTATTAACTGCCAACTGCCATAGTTCCTTGCTCATCTTTAGTCCCGGACACACAGCCCGGCCTGTCCTGGGCTTCAGCCCCTCTTCTCCGTGCATCCTCTCACAGATCTCTCCCCTCAGTAAGTAAGGACTCATCTTAACACCCTCCAGGTTGCACTAGTGGCAAAGAACCCTCCTGCCAATGCAGATGCAAGAGACGTGGGTTCCATCCGTGGTTGGGAAGATCTCCTGGAGGAGGACATGGCAGTCCACTCCAGTATTCTTGCCTAGAGAATCCCATGGACAGAGGATCCTGGCAGGCTACAGTCCATGGGGTTGCACAGAGTCAGACACGACTGAAGCGACTTAGCATGCCTGCATCTTTATATGCCAGCATGGGTTTGCAAGATGCATTTGTTGATTTTTGTTGTTGTTGTTACTTATAATGGATAACTTTTTTCTTGTCTCAGATATATATGCACACACATATTATCTATGCATTTTAAGAACCTGTACCTGCTATTCTTTGATCTTTCTCCCACACAATATATTTTATTTTCCTTTACAATTAAGTGTTCTTTATAAGCATGGTTTTTAATAGGTCATCTATCAAAAGACTTCATTATCTGGTATCTTATAATGTCTTTGACCCCTACTTTACTGTTGGATATTTTGCTTGTTAACAATTTTTGCTATTACATATAACACTACAATAAACATCCCATATATCTCTTCTCTTTGTGCTCATCTCTGTTTTATTAAATTAACTCTTTAAACTTTGAATTTGAGTCAGATTGAATGACCATTGGGAAATTGATTATAAATTGCCCTCCAGAAAAGTGTTAGCATGAAACATTCATTGAAGACATTAAATACCAGACACCATGCTACCTACTGAGGATTCAAAAATTTATAAAATGTATTTCCTGTTATTAAACAGCTTATAGTTGAGTGTTTGCTTTAATTAGATGGTGGCTCCTGCTACTGTCTCTGAAAAGTCTATTTGAATTTCCACTCAATGAAATGGTTGAGAAGCTGCTGGCTCTGATCCTAAATTAAAAAAAAAATTATATGTGTGTATATATATATATATATATATATACCACTCCATTCTTAAAGTCATAAAAACTTTCATATACAGTGTTTGCCAGCATTTAAAGCTATGGGCATATAAAATAGCTTTTGCTTTAGCCCCCAGATTATGATTTTTAAAAATGTATTACTTTTTATTTATGGATTAAAATTTTTTTCATTTGATCTTGAAGAGGAAATCATTGTTTTGTTCATATGTATGTATTATATATAAAAACTAGCATTTTAAAACTTGGTTACAAATGAATGGACATTTATTAAACTCATGGACTTTGAAGAGTCAGCCGAAATGTACTTCACATTTGTTTTCTCCTTGTGTCTGGACACAGTAAACATTTACAGGCCATTTTCAAGAGTATCAGAATGCAAGGGACATGAGAAGGGGTGGACAGAAATGCATTAACCTCTGGGAAAGGCTGAATAACAGTGATTTCCCAGATTAGTAGAAGGGTAATGTAAACTGGCAAATATTGTACAATTACATTCAACTCTATGAATAGAATTTTAAGTCAGTCCTTATCTCCAACATGTTTAGGCAGAATCATGTGTTATGTGCTGTCTATAATTATCTCTTATAAATGCAAAGGGACAGTATTCACATTTATGGTCTGAATTTGGTAGTTAAAAGAGACTTTTGTGCAAATAAGGCTGCTAAACAATCTAAATGACAATAGAATCCTTTAAAGACTTTACAATGTGTAATTGATGGATAGCAAAGGTGGGCCTACCAACAGCCAAGCTTTTAGACGCCCGTTTTCCTTCCTTTGTTTCTCATTTTAGGTGACTAAATGGTCCTTATTTTTCTAATGTGACAGCATTTTTCTTAGGCCTGAACTGGAGATAGTTATTTTAAGAGGATTTTAAAAATCACTTGACTGTGTGGATCACAATAAATTGTGGAAAATTCTGAAAGAGATGGGAATACCAGACAACCTGACCTGCCTCTTGAGAAATCTGTATGCAGGTCAGGAAGCAACAGTTAGAACTGGACATGGAACAATAGACTGGTTCCAAATAGGAAAAGGAGTACGTCAAGGCTGTATATTGTCACCCTGCTTATTTAATTTATATGCAGTGTACATCATGAGAAATGCCAGGCTGGATGAAGCACAAGCTGAAATCAAGACTTCCAGAAGAAATATCAATAACCTCAGATACACAGATGGCACCACCCTTATGGCAGAAAGCAAAGAACTAAAGAGCCTCTTGATGAAAATGAAAGAGGAGAGTGAAAAACCTGGCTTAAAACTCAACATTCAGAAAATGAAGATCATGACATCTGGTCCCATCACTTCATGGCAAATAGATGGGGAAACAATGGAAACAGTAATCAGACTTAATTTTGGGGGGCTCCAAAATCACTGCAGATGGTGACTGCAGCCATGAAATTAAAAGACGCTTGCTCCTTGAAGGAAAGTTATGACCAACCTAGACAGCATGTTAAAGAGCAGAGACATTACTTTGCCAACAAAGGTCCGTCTAGTCAAAGCTATAGTTTTTCCAATAGTCATGTATGCATGTGAGAGTTGGACTGTAAAGAAAGCTGAGGACCAAAGAATTGATGCTTTTGAACTGTGGTATTGGAGAAGACTCTTGAGAGTCCCTTGGACTACAAGGAGATCCAGCCAGTCCATGTTAAAGGAGATCAGTCCTGGGTGTTAATTGAAAGGACTGATGCTGAAGCTGAAACTCCAATACTTTGCCACCTGATGCAAAGAGCTGACTCATTTGAAAAGACCCTGATACTGGGAAAGATTGAGGGCAGGAGGAGAAGGGGACAACAGAGGATGAGATGGCTGGATGGCATCACTGGCTCAATGGACATGAGTCTGGGTAAAGTCCGGAAGTTGATGATGGACAGGGAGGCCTGGCATGTTGCAGTCTATGGAGTCGCAAAGAGTTGGACACGACTGAGCGACTGAACTTAACTGAACTGAAGAGTAAGGACAAAGGCAGATTTAATTTTAACCACTCCACCACTATGACATACACAATACCTTACATTTAAAGAACTTACTACACTCAAAAGGAAAAGAAATATGTGGGTTTTGTGTGTACAGTGGCTTACACAAACTGATTATCATTTGCTCTCTGGAAATGAAATCCATCTTGGTCGTAAATTCTTATATTTCTTCACAGAGTTGAAATGCCAGTTGAAGGCATTCAGAAATTTAAAGTAACTGATTTAACAACCTCGGACAAAGAGAGCACGTCTGAAAGTTTGTCTCAGTGTTTGGCTTGACCTAGGAGAGTTTCTCTGAGACTTATTTTCTAAACAGTACCCTAGCACCTTGGGCCAGCAAAATGGCCTTTAAGCTTGAGTGAACAAGGTATTTCTTTTCCTCTAGTGCAAAGCTTCACTATTTCATCTTTTCAAACTCCTTTACTGCACTCAGTGAGGAATTATATTGACAAGAGTAGAATTTATCTCCCAGAGGAGAATGCTATGCTTCTGTTAAGTGCTAATATAACATTTATGTGTTGGTACCTTAATAATAGCCCCAGCTTACCTAATGAAAGTTGAAAGCAAACAGTACTCTCTGAAATTTTATTATGACTGAAGTGACTGCAATTTGAGGCAAATTATCCCTATTTTTGTTCCCATATCAAAAACAGCGATGCTAAAGCAATTGCTACACGTTTGGTATGGAATTAGGTTCCACTCTCATTAGTCTACACGGAAGAGCATTTTTCATGTAAACAGCTCACGAGGGTCAGAGAGAAGAGCTGTTTCTGTGAAAAATGCTTGTCAATAACTTTGTGAGTGAATTTTGAAATAAAGTGCCTGTAACCTGTCATTATTCCTTCCTCTCAAAGTCGAGAGTGAGTGGATGAAAATTGAGCATGTGAATTGAAAGCAGGGTGAGTGTTATGGCCTTATCGACTTCAGGTAAAATGACTGTTTTAACTTGTTATTATTTTTCCATTCAGAGGTCAGGCAATGTACAATATTACCAGCCTAGACTGCAGTGTAAGCAAATTGGTATACAAAAAGGCGCTTACCCACACTCACAAAGCAAAGGAAAGTATAAGTCACTAATATCAAGTGGGTTTGTGATCTCTACAATAGCGAAACAACCAACAGTGCTTCGAAAGAGAATGGCACAGTATTTTCAGTATAACGTACTTTGGAGACAGAAAATATAAACCTGTTTAAATAAAGATGCATATGTTTAGAAAGTAGTGATCGTTTTTAAAATCACATATTAATCTTAGTTGTTTTTCAAAGGAATTATGGGACCTAAATACTGAGTTTTAGCACCTCAACTATATGTCACCTTAAATTTTTTTCTGCCTAAAATCGTCTTTTAAAGAAAAATCTTTATTACTTATTTATTTATGGCTGTGCTGGATCTTCATGACTGCAGGGCTTTTCTTTAGTTGCGGCAGTCAGGGTCTACTCTCTAGTTGTGGTACGCAGGATTTTCATTGCAGTGCCTTTTCCTGCTGCAGGAGCACAGGCTCTAAGGCAAATGGGCGCAGTAGTTGCAGCTCCCAAGCTATAGAGCACAGGGGCTCAGTAGCTGTGGTCCACAGGCTTAGTTGCTCCACAGCGTGTGGGATCTTCCTAGATCGGGGATCGAACCCATGTTTCCTGAATTGGCAGATGGATTCCTATCCACTGAGCGACTAGAATCCCCTAAGATCATCTCAAAAGTAATAGGCTGTTGAGTTTTTGAAGTATATATGATATATGCTTATCAAAAGAAAAATATTGCTGTGGTTTTCCTTTTCACCTAGGAAAAAAAAAAATCAATGAGACTTCAGTACACCAAAAAAACCCTTTCCTTATTTTCTAAATTTTTATTTCTAATTTTGACAGTTTAAGAATAGTGTGGCTCTTTTGGATTTGCAAGGAAACATCTTTTCTCCAAGTAATCTCAGGCCCATGGAAAGTATATATTTAATACTATTGTTCGACCACCTTATCTTTTCTGTTTCAGAAAACCATCTAGCGTTTTTGTCTTTAATACCGATTTTTCCATTACAGACTCTATTGGTCAGAAAATGAGCAGATTGGCCTAGAAATTAAAAGAGGTTATAGAAGGATTCAATGATTGAAACCAAATTTAGGAGGAGAAAGGATTACAATTAATGTTGAAGACATGTTCATATGCCTATTCAGCAGATTTTCTCCAAAATATCAAAGGTTTGCATTCTTTTACTTCTAAAAAAAGGTTTTCCTGCTTCAAAATAATTATAATAACATGAGGTCGCAAAGAGTCAGACACGACTGAGCGACTGAACTGAACTGAACTGATGATAAATATATTGGCATTTCTTTGCTTTGTGTCTCCTCAGTCTATTTGTTTCTCTTTTAACAGATGTTTACTAGGTGGANCTAAAAAAAGGTTTTCCTGCTTCAAAATAATTATAATAACATGAGGTCGCAAAGAGTCAGACACGACTGAGCGACTGAACTGAACTGAACTGATGATAAATATATTGGCATTTCTTTGCTTTGTGTCTCCTCAGTCTATTTGTTTCTCTTTTAACAGATGTTTACTAGGTGGACCTTGTGACAAGCATGATAATACAATAACCTCAAGCTCCATGGAGGCAAAGGTTTTTATCCACTTCTGTTCAGCAACATATCCTAACCACCTAAACCAGTTCCTGGTACACAGCAGACACCTGACTGATATTTGTTGAGTGCTGAATAGACATGATTGAGGCTGGCACAGTGTGTTTAAGAGGCTGTGAGTAGGTCAGGGAAGACTTTTCCCAGTGAAACATAGATCTAACATTCAGGAATACTGACATGAGTAAACTAGAGAAAGTTGGAACAGAGTCTTATGTATTAGAAGAGCAGACAATTCCAAAACTGACGTTAGCAGAAAGAAGACTACCTGCTGTTAATTCTACATGGCTCAAGCTACGAGTCGGGGTAGGCAGACAGTTGTTTGAAGTACATAGGGGCCAGACCTGAAAGGCCTCAGCAACCATGCTAAGGAGTTGACGTTAGGTCAAAAGCCACTGAATGATGTTAAGCATAAAAGGGCTTTTAAAAAACCGATGTATCTTGTAAAAAGATTACTCTGGCTGAAGTATAACAGATGGATTGAAGAAGATTGGAATTGGTGAGACCAGTTAGGTCTCAGAAATCTAAGCAACATGTAAATGACAGTGGTCTAAATTAAAATCAAAGTAAGGGCACAGAAATAAATAGACATATTTTCAGTGATTTAAGGAGTTAAAAATGACAAGACTTGTGATTGCTTCAAATGAAGTAGGGAGAAGCTACAGAAGACAGAAGAGACAAGGACAGGACTCTGCTCTCCAGCTTTGGGCCACAGAATGGATAAATGCCATTTCCCAAGATGAGGAAAATGTATTTGGTGGAGAGGGTGGCACATTTATTTTTGGATGTGCTGAGATGTCTAAAGCATCAAGTTGTTGTAATCTTGGTGTCTGTACCGATTTTCTTTTTCCTATCGTCCCAATCTAGATTTGCACAAATCCATTGCAAATGAACAAAACAAACCTAAGGATCTATCGTAGTAGTTATGAGCCTACTTTTCTCACAACAACACAATTTGTATTTTTCAATATAAAAATATCCTTTTCCCTCAAAAATGTCTTTTTCAAACACAAAGGAATGCAAAGAGTAAACTAAAACTTAATTGTAACTATCCTGAATGGTGGCTAATAAATGAAAAGCATGACACCATAAACGAAGGCGCCACAAATGATGTACTGTTCCCTTAAGGAGTTAATGTTGAGTGTTATCTGTACAGGTAAATATACTTCAATAGTTTTGTGTTTATAGTTGTATGACACGCAGGGACTAACATTATAAGTTGAGCTGAATGTATATAGGCCCACATATGTGTTTGAATATAATATGATTTTTAATCTTTTCTCTCTCTTGATTCCACCAAAGACATTAAAATAAAGATTCAAAAGGCAAATATATATAATAGGTCTCCTAGTTTGTATTGTAATCATGGGCAAAAATTATTAATTAATTAAGAGCTAGTAAACAAAAGTATTTTATATGTCACCTGTATTTCGGCCTGTTTCCATTTATTACGTTAACTATTTAATTTACTAAATTCTTGCTCAAGTGTGTATATGTGAACCTAATATGGTTTCCAAATTATAGCAGATCTATTCTGATGTCAACCTCCTGCTTTTTTTTTTTTTTTTAATTTCTAGGAAGAACACGAGTGTCATGGCAATGCCAGGAACACAGGTAGCACCCTGGTGGTGGTGGTAGTTCTCCATCTTCCCAGAAATGCTGCTGCCGAGTGGCACGTCATTGTTGTGGCACATGAGCCATCTAGAAGGAAGCATTTTGCTTTGAAGAAAATATCTGGTGGTCTTCAAACTGAATGCAAAGCTACGATTTCCAATTCTGCTTGTAGTTCATCTTTCTTCATTGCTTTAAGGTGGATGCTGTCCCCAATTTCCTCACCTGATTTAAACAGAACTCTAGAAGATCTGATGACTGTGTTTGTACAAGCAAGGAGAAGACTCTCTGAAGATCTGAAGACAATCAACCTGCACCACTGTGCTTTTTATTATTATTATTATTATTATTTTAACTTTATTTTACTTTACATTACTGTATTGGTTTACCACTGTGTTTTAGAATAAGACAGCATTAATGCCAAAAAAAAAAAATAAATAAAATAAAGATGGCATCAATGCCCATTTACTGCAAGTAGGTAAAAGAACTATTAGAAAGATGAAAGTACAAACTCTGGAATCACATCATGTATGCTTGTCAGAAAGAGAATTAGAGAGAGAAAAAGAGATAAGCAACATGAGGAACATAAGTAGCTTGGGAGACTCCTGGACTGCCAGTCTAGTTAGTGAGGGTGAATGTAAGACTGGAAACGTGAATCCACTCTTTCCTCTATTGATCTCAGCTCTCTTATGCCTTTTGTGTTAACCTCTCACTGTCCTATAAGTGGTTGTAGTGTTTAAAGATATTTTTCTTCTATATAACCCTCTTTGTTATATTCCAAACCATACACTTTAAACATTTATACATACATATTAGTGAATAGGTTTGTGTACACAATACCATAAATACTATACTTTAGGGATGACCTATGGGATTTAGGGGCTTCCCTGGTGGTGCTTGATGTAAAGAACCTGCCTGCCAATGCAGGAGATGTAAGAGACACAGGTTTGATACCTGAGTAGAGAAGATCCCTTGAGGAGGGCATGGCAACCCACTCTGGTATTCTTGCCTGGATAATCCCACGGACAGAGGAGTCTGATGGGCTACAGTCCATTGAGTCAAACAGAATGGGACACAACTGAAGCAACTTAGCATACATGCATGCATGGGATTTAGACTAACCCAAACAGAAGCAGAAGATATTAAGAAGAGGTGGCAAGAATACACAGAACTGTACAAAAAAGAGCTTCACGACCCAGATAATCATGATGGTGTGATCACTCACCTAGAGCCAGACATCCTGGAATGTGAAGTCAAGTGGGCCTTAGAAAGCATCACTACAAACAAAGCTAGTGGAGATGATGGAATTCCAGTTGAGCTATTTCAAATCCTGAAAGATGATGCTGTGAAAGTGCTGCTCTCAATATGCCAGCAAATTTGGAAAACTCAGCAGTGGCCACGGGACTGGAAAAGGTCAATTTTCATTCCAATCC